>CAEGAE010055705.1:0-31996 GCA_903067095.1 Girardinus metallicus | reverse complement strand
TTTTCTGGATTTTTGTTTTAGATTCCATCACTCACAGTTGAAGAGTACCTATGATAAAAATTACAGTCTTCTACAAGCTTTGCAAATGGGAAAACCTGAAAAATCAACAGTGTATCAAATACTTGTTCTCCCCACTGTAGTGCTAAGCACTATATGTACAAAAAGAATGAACACAATGCACAATTGAAAGTTAGCATTTTTGTAGTCAGATTTGATCATACTTTTAATTGTCAGTCTTGAGTTTTAACTTTAACCTCCATAGAGGCATATCACTTAGTGGACTTGCTCTTTCAGGCCTTGGTCATAAGCAACGCAGCACGGCGCACATCAACTGTGGGAGAAATTGTCAATCTGATGTCTGTGGATGCCCAGCGCTTCATGGATCTGGTCACATACATCAATATGGTTTGGTCTGCCCCTCTGCAGGTGGTGCTAGCCCTCTATTTTCTCTGGCAGGTAAAATTACCGAGAATGTAAAGCTGCTGTTTAAATTATTGATTGCTGATGCTTTTTTGTCTGTTTTCTTGAGAGCAAATTCTCATTTTATCTGTTTATTTGTCCAGAACTTGGGTCCATCTGTTCTAGCAGGGGTAGCTGTGATGGTTCTGATGGTTCCGATTAATGCCGTGATTGCCATGAAAACTAAAACCTACCAGGTACACCGACTCACAACTTCTCACCTCTGGTTGTCTGTATCCTAATGACTCTTCACAATAAATACATGACGTCAATAAATACATGGCATGGTTAAACTCATCTTTTACTGTAATCATGTGTTGAACAGGTGGCTCAGATGAAAAGCAAGGACAGTCGCATTAAGCTGATGAATGAGATGCTGAATGGCATAAAGGTGCTAAAGCTCTATGCATGGGAGCTGGCCTTCAAAGAAAAGGTGTCAGAAATCCGGGAGAGCGAGCTGCATGTGCTGAAGAAGACAGCTTACCTGGGCGCCATTTCCACCTTCACCTGGGTCTGTGCTCCTTTTCTGGTGAGTCCTGCTCATTCCACTTCTTCTCTGCCAATAAAAACTTTTAAGTGATTAAAAACACATCAAACATTAAAATGATTGTGTGTTTTCTGCTGCTCTACAGGTTGCCCTGTCCACTTTTGCCGTGTATGTGCTGATTGACGATCAGAATGTGCTCGATGCTCAGAAGGCCTTTGTGTCGCTGGCACTTTTCAATATTCTACGCTTTCCTCTGAACATGCTGCCGATGGTCATAAGTAGCATTGTGCAGGTTGGTGGACTTCTGTTCCTCTTGGCTAGCTCTCACTGCTGTATTGGAGAATGTTTGCAATTCACAATCCTCACCTCAAAGATAATTGATTCCATGCCAACTAATTGTATCACAACCCTTCACCCCCCTGTGTGGCCACTGTCAGCCTGGTTCACATTGCCAGTACTAAGCCAGGTTTGTTTTCAGTGAGTGTTGAACTATGTCACGGTTGCCCTTTGTCGCTTATTTTAAATCCAAATTAATTCATCAGTTAGTGGATCTAAAAAGATGATGTAATGCTGATCACATTTAGAACCGCCTCATGGTATAAATGAACTAAGCAGCTGCATAAGGCCCCCCAGGGCTTAAGGGGACCCATATATGCTCACATTTTAATACAAACCATAGATCTAGAATTTTAACATTTGTTTATTCAGAATGAATAAACAAATGCTGTTAAATGGTTTCAGCAGAGATTAATTAAAAGATTTAAATTTGCTTAACATTTAAATTTAAGATTTTAAATTGCTGGCAAGTTTACTTTGTAAAAGTTCAAAGAACAATCTTCATAGTTAGATTGTTAACATATACATATATTTATAAAGTTTTTCAAAATACAGCATACATAAAACATACACAAGAGTATGAAGCATACATATATATTTAATAAATTACTGTGCAAGAAAAATATACTTTTACCAATACGACAATGAAAGTAAAAACGTACAATAACTAAAAATAAAATAAAATAAAAACAAGCCAGGGCAATTATCTAAATAACTGGTTACACTGCACCGATTACCATTTACACTTTAGGATGATACTACCTGTCTATAAAGGCATGGGTGGGCATACTAAGAGGCTGAGCGAGTGTCGGGATTAGTCTTAAACTGAGGAAGATGGTCCAAAAATGGCTGCCTGATACTATAGAGCTTATTAGCGGAGCCCACAATGTCATACCGCAGTTTCTCCAAATGAAGAATCTCAGTAAAATCAGTAAACCACATTTTAAACTGAGGAACCTTGTCAGTTTTCCACGATCTTAATATTACTTTCTTAGCTATTACCATTCCATACACGACAGTCGAATGCATAGAAATACTGCGGTTCCTAAATGAAGGAGAATATCCAAACAACGCAATCCGGGGGTCTGGAACCAAAGTGCACTTATACACTTCAGAGAACAAGTTGAAAATGTCACACCGATATTGGAAGAGTTTGTGGCATGACCAGAAAAGATGTGACAGGGAGCCATCAGCAGACTTACATTTATCACATTTTAAAGATATTGAGGGGAACATTCTGTGCAATTTCATTTTCGAATAGTGGAGTCTATGAAACGCCTTGAACTGAATTAACTGGTGCTTTACATTGATGTAACATGACCGAATCCTCCCAAGACTCTCCTCCCAGACCTCACTCCCAATCTGCAAACCCAGCTCCTCCTCCCACGTGTGGGAGCTCCTTGCAGAGCAAAATTAATATGCTCTGCAAAGATGTCAACAAAACTTGAGTTTTTTTTTTTTTTTTATTCTGGAGAGCCCAACAGCAGTTTGCATATCTTATTTTCTTCTGGAAGAGATACAAAATTCGGAATGCTAATTCAAACATAATTTCTAACTTGCAAATATCTGAAAAAATCTGCATCCAGAAGAGAGAAACAGTCCCTCAACATTACAAATAAGGCAAACCTTTTTAAACTTTTCAGTGTAGTTAGGCCTTTTAGTCTCCAATTTTTAAATTGCATGGTTACGGTAAATTGGGGCATGAACTGAGGTCTCTGGTAAGTTACAGTATACTTTAATTTGTTTCCATATTTTCAAACAATTTAAAACAACTAAATTATTTACTCCACTATTTGTCGGAGATATTGGTGCTGAGAAAAGAAGTGCCGGAAGAGAACTGTTTATAACACTCCTTCTTTCAATAGACACCCAAGGGGCGAAATTTGCAGACAGTTCTTGAGTATCACCTTCCTGCCAGTATAAAGTATAAAAAGGCCCTTGCATTCATTGCCCAATAATAGAGCTGAAAGCAGGGTAATCCTAATCCCCCCATCTCTCTTGGTTTATGTAAGTGAGTTTTTGATTTTCTATGGGCTTTGAAGCCCCAGACAAAAGGCAAAATTATTGAGTCCAACAATTTAAAAAAGGCCTTTGTTAAAAAAATAGGCAGACCCTGAAAAAGATATAAACATTTAGGCAAGGACACCATTTTAATAGCATTTATGCAGCCCGTCATTGAGAGTGGGAGTGTTCTCCATTTATCAACATCTTTCCTAAGATTATCCACTTTTTCTAAAAAGTTTGATTTGAAAATTTGTTTGGGGTCTTTTGACAAGATAACTCCAAGATATTTCAGCTTGTCAGTTATTTTAAATAACAGGTTTTCTAAGAATTCAGAAGTAAGGCTTGGACCTAATGACTTAAATTTACTCTTCTGCCAGTTAATAGTATAACCTGAAATCTCACCAAATGACTGAATAAGGTCTAGGAGAATTGGCACTGACTGCTCTGGATGCGATACAAAAACAACATCATTAGCATACAATTAAATGTGACGGTCAGTGTTTCCCAGTTGAATTGGTTTGATTAGGGAGTGTTTTCTAATACTAATGGCGAGGGGCTCCATAGCGACCACAAAAAGCAGCGGACTAAGGGGACAACCCTGAGCGGTCCCCTGATGTAATAGAAAGGGCTCTGACTTGTCCTGGTTTGTAATGACAGAGGCAGATGGTTGAGCATACATTGTTTCAATCCAAGACACAAATTTACTACCAAACCCAAATTCCTCAAGTAAAGTCAGGATGTAAGGCCACTCCAATTGGTCAAATGCTTTTTCAGCATCCAGCCAAAGAATAGCTCTCTTAAACTTATTGTCATATTTATGATGCATAATGTTCATTAAATGTCTGATATTAAAAAATGAAAACCTTTTAGGGACAAAGCCTGTTTGGTCTGGGTGAACAATAGAAGGAATACGTTTATTGAGCCTATTTGCCAGTACTTTAGCGAATATTATAATGTCAGAGTTCAATAATGAAATAGGACGATATGATGAAAGCTCTGTCTCTTCCTTGCCTTCTTTATGTAGTAATGTTACATTAGTTTCATACATAGTAGGGGGAAATTTTCCTGAATGAAGAGAGTGAGCGAACATCCTCCGGAGGAGAGGAGCGATCTTCTTGGCATATCTTTTATAGAGCTCAGTTCCAAAACCATCTGGTCCTGAGGCTTTGGCAAGGGTCAATTATTTGATTACATCAAGGATCTCTTCCACAGTGATATTTGCGTTGAGAGCCTCTCGTGCGGCTTCACTCATCTTCGGGAAATTTAGATCTTTAAGCCAGTTTGAGATATTTCCTTTTGCTTTAGACATGTATAGTTCATAATATTCCTTAAAAGAGTCATTTATGCTTCTTGGTTCAATTATAATTTTTCCTGCCTTGGACTTAATTTTATGTATTGCCCTGTTGGCCTGTATGCCCCGCAGCTGATGAGCCAATAATCTTTGGGGCTCATCACTCAGCTCAAAGTGCTACTGCTTGATTTTAAACAGCTGATCAAGCACCTGCCTGGACAGAATAGTGTTATATTCATATTTTAGTGCAAGAATGTTTCGTAAAATTGAAGGGTTGGAAGAGAACTTGTAGTTAGATTCTAAGTGTGCTAATTCAGTCTCAATTCCTGTGAGACATTTCCGCCTTTTGTTTTTCAAGAACTTTTCAAAAGAAAATATCTAAATGGAACTGTTCTACGAATCAGAATTGCCACCCCTCGAGCTTTACCCGAAAAGGTGGACTGAAAAATTTGTTTCGTCCAACTGTATCTCGGTAACCCCTCCATGCCTGGTCTTATGTGTGTTTCTTGAAGGTATGTAATGTCCACTGATAAGGACTTTAAGTGAGAAAATACTTTAGCCCTTTTTAGGACATGCCCCAAACCCTTGACATTCCAACTGGTAAAAGTTATGCCACCGCCTTATAATAATGTATTATGACAGACAGAAATTTTTTAACAGAATATCTTCAGTACACTCGTGTGTTAGCCTGACAGTGTATTGAAAGACGTAAAATATTTTTTGAACAAGAAGAACCAACAAAAAATTACCCCCCACCCTCCATCCCACTTTTTCAAATCTAGAATAAAAGCCCCACATAGCGAGATAGAGGAAGCCGGGCCGGTATTTTTATGGCTGTACGGGCCATACAAATACCGAACCAACTCCACAAAAAGGTTCCTTTACCCAGTCAAATTTAGCAAACTTAGATTATGGTACAAACATCAAGCTGATATAAAAGTAATTCCGGTCCCCAGTGACCCTAAGCAAAAAGCACATACCACAGTGTCACTAACTTCCAGATGCTCAGTGACTCTGTAAAGTTTTTGCAAAGACCTCTGCATCCCGCGGAGAGGAGAACGTCTTATCCATGGAGCCGATGGTGACACGTAAATGCGCCAGATACAGGATGCCGCACCTCGCTCCCGCATCCTGCAGCCGCTTCTTCACACTGTCAAAAGCCTGCTGCTGCCTCATCACTCCACCGGGTAATCAGGGAAGATGTAGCTCGGCTTATCCTTGTGATGGAGGGGGAACTGCTGGTGGGCAGTCGTAGAATTGTCTCCTTCACGTGGAAGTAGCAAATTCGTGCTATCATTACTCGCGGCCGTGTGTGGTCACCAGCCAGCCTGCTTCCTGCTATCAGAGGATACATTCTGTAAATTTCTAGAAGTGGCCAATGTGCCCGGTCCACTTCCAGCCATGTTTGAAAATGATCTGCACCAAGCAGTTCCAGAATGAACTTTATCAGAAACTTTCTTGGACGTCCACCCTCCATATTTTCCAGCAACCCGATGATTGTAATATTCTGCTCCTGGAACGGGCCTCAAAATCGATCATTTTCACGCGGAGAGCTTCCTTCTCTGCCTGCATCCTGGCAGAGGTCTCCTCCAGTTTGGAAAGGCGGCCCTCGTGATTGGCTATAGCATCTTCCACCTCCTTAATCCGGTTGACGAGATTTAATAAAGTTGCCTGGGTTGAAGCGATGGTTACTTCTGGATCGTTAAATCTATCATTCATTGTCTTGCTCATATTATTTATTGCAGCAAGGATTGTAGAGGATCCCGTATCATGCTCACATGCTGGTTCAGCTTTTGTTGCGGTTGCCCAGTCGTGCTGCCCAGTCGTCTCTTATGACTGGGCAGTCTCCTTTATCCGCCTTGGATTTAGTCATCTTCAATGTCAAACAGTTGGTCAGAGCACGGGGAAACCGAAAGATGAGTGAAATATTAATGTAAATAAGAAATTACTTTTAAGTGGTGAGGAGCCAAAAAAAGAACATGTTTACTTCATATAGTGCTCACTAGCGCCCCCATTATAGTTAGATTGTTTTGTTACCATAGCTACAATCTGGTGCTGTGAGTTTAATCTTTGAGTTGGGGCTCTGTTTTTTCACAAATGCATCTCAGTAAATCTTTAACCTTAAGTTTTCACTGATTGCTTTTAAGGTTGGCCATTTAAACTGACCTCACTCTCCCAGATTTCATTAAATTTATGTTGAAACCAAGGTCAGCCCAAGGCATACGCAAACTAAGCGGCTGCTGTGAGAAAATCTATTCTTCAACCAAGTGAACGGATACTCAGACTTGAGACAGCTGATGTCTGGAGGACCTTGAGAAGACTCAATGTCCATAAAGCAGCAGACCCGGATAACATACCAGGTCTGGTTCTCAAAAACAGTGCTGGCCAGCTGGCTTACGTCCTCATGGACATATATAACATGTCGCTGACCTCTACTGTTGTTCCATTCTGCTTCAAGACAGCCATCGTCATACCAGTGCCCAAAAAAAACAATAATCTCGTCACTGAACCACTGCTGCCCTGTTGCACTAACTCCCATCAGAACATGAAGTGTTTCGAGAGGCTGGTGAAGGATCATGTCATCTCAAACCTTCCCACCTCATTTGATCCGCTCCAATTTGCCTGCTGCTCCAACCGCTGCCCAAAGGACACCGTTTCCACCACACTGCACTGTAACCTGAAACAGGAGGAGAAGAGTACTCATGTGCAAATTCTGTTTCTGGGCTTCAGCACAGCCATTTCCAGGAATCCTTAATCATCTGTGATTCTTTTACATACAAATGAACCACAGACAACATTTATTAGTTTTCAAACAAGCTTTAGCAAAAGGAGAAGACACAGCAAACCGCTTCTATAAGCTGCTCACTGTGCGTTCTGAAAACCTTCAGCTAGGGCTTGTCTTTTATTAGGGAAAGAAAGGAGTGGATAACAAAGAAAACAAGTTCTTATTTTTCCACACAGTTCATCTAGATGGACGCTCTGTGAGTAGAGATAATCTTGTAACAGATGTTTTGTAGAGGCGAGTCACAAATCCTCAACATAGTGTATCAGTTTATACACACATATAGCAAAAGGCTAAGATTGTTAAATGCAAAAAAACTAATGACGCAAGATTTAACAGTGATAATGACATCATAATTCCAACAACAATCATCCCACAGCACTACGCGAGCAAACTAGCTCCTCATGGGCTCATCACCTCCATATGCAACTGGCTGCTGAGTCATGGACCCTGATGATCCATGACTGCCATGCCAGTGGGTCTCATCAGGGACAACAACAAACTGGCCTACAGCAAAGAGATGAAACATCTGGTGGACTGATGTGATACAAACAATTTGATCCTGAATGCTAACAACACAAAAGAAATAATTGTTTTCAGGAAAAATCAGCCAAATCACACACCCCTCCACATCAACGATGTCGCAGTGGAGCAGGTCAGAAACATTAAATCTTTGGCGATAGAGATCACTAACACTTTGACCTGGTCCTTCCAAATCTCTAGCCTGGTGAAAAGAAATCAGCAATGTCCCCACTTTTTATGTCAAATGAGAAGAGCAAACCTCCCCCTACATCCTCACTACTTTCTACAGAGGGACAATAGAGAGCATATTGGCCAGCAGCATCTGTGGCTGGTTTGGAGCTTGCAACACCTCTGACTGGCAACGTATAGACAATGGTGAGGACAGCTGAGAGAATCTTCAGGGCTGAGCTTCTTTCCATCCTTGACACTGCGTGGAGTCACTACCTGTCTAGGGCTTGGGCAGTTACAAAAGATTCCTTCCACCCTCACTGTGGTCTGTTCTCACTGCTGCCCTCTGGGAAAAGTTTTAGTAGCTTCCAATGCAGAACAACCAGATTCTACAACAGCTTCATCTCTCATGCCATAAGGCTACAAAACTCCCATCTTTTGTTGTATATATTTATATTATAGTTTTTATTTTTAATTATTATTATTAATTATTAATTTATTTTAAATTCTTTCAATATCCAAATTTTTTTCAACAGTGGGGTCACTACTGTTAACTGCAAATGTACAGACAGTAACTGGTGGGAGAGTCTGTCAGTCAAAACTCTCACTGAAGAGCAGAAGAGGAATGTGGCTGATATATTTTTTAAAAAAACCTTTGCTGTGGTAGATAAGATCAGGGAATAAGATCGGCTTCACGTGCAAGTATCGGCCCATCACCAATCCCTAAAGTTAAGGAAATTGATACTGAAAAATCGGCTGACTGATATATGTATCCTATGTTACACATGACTTATTGCATCTGTCAAAGATGCAATAAGTTTAGCAGGTCTGCAAATTATCTAATTGTCTGACTGTTGATTTTAGCAAGCCACATTATGAGCAGAAACAGAGTGCCCCAAAACCAAATTTTGCTTTAGGCCATTGGCTTGGGCCGGCCATGGTTGATAGGTTGTTAATGCTGTTGATGTTCTTAGCATCTATGGAGGAATTTAAAGGCATAGTACATTTCTTTTAGGTTAAAACATACGTATGTAGCAGCTCCCCAGCACTTCAAGTAATTTGCGCAGTCTCAACGGGTGATTTCCAAGGTTTTGTTTATTTTCTTTGATGCGGATCATCAGTCACCACACCCACCTCAGTCACTTCAGTCACTGTGAAAACTAAAACATATACAAATATTTGAATATAAACATAAACTTACAAAACAAAACGTACCTCGCTGCTTTCACTGGGGAACACTGAATGTTGATTTCTTAGTGCCAGACATCTTGATAGTTCAAGTCATTCATTGGCACAATGATTCTGCCAGCTTTTGTAAGGCCTGCCCTCATTAACTACGGCAGCCCGTGAGGTACAAGCAAAAAAAAAAAAAAACAACGTTGCTTTGATGCAACATAAATCTGGTGGAACATCCTTTCAATGTCACAAATAATAGCAACAGCTTCTTTTCTGAAACGCAGTAGGATACCAATTAAAGAGTTAATAAAATCTGGACCAGTCAAAGTATCATTCAAAGAGGTACCACGAAATTTAGCTGAGCAGTCAAACACTACTCTTAACTTATCTGGTTTCTTTGAATGATACACCCCATGATGAGGTAAGTACCACACACAACCATGATTGGCGTTGGCCTCAGGAGCTAGTTCAGCATCACCACAGAACTGCAGTAACAGAACTGATCACTTCTCTTTAACCTCCTCTTCCGAAGTTGTAAACGAACAGTAGCCAGCTTCTTATTATTTGGCAACACAGGAAGGCAGGGTGTTTTAAACGGAGGGACATCTCCAATGCCCCTCATTTTTCTGTGTAACTCAGAAGTTGTATAAATCGAATGTTGTCTTGGGGAACACATTTTCCTTCTGGACCCTTTTCATTGAAATCTAACTCCAAAATTCTTAAAACATCAGAAGTTAATGGAGCTAGCATTACTATCACCATCACTCTGTGGTTACATTGCCTATCTAAATGTGGATTAGCTGCCCCGATAATACTCCAACCAAGAGCAGCTTTCTGAGCAAAAGGTTCATTTTCCCCACCAACAACAACTTCCAAGGGAGCCAAAGCAGAAGGACAGTCAAAACCAATGAGAAAACCTACTTCACAGTCTTGCAAAGCAGGCATTTTGCCAGCCAGATGTTTAAAGTGAGGCCACTGTAATGCTGTACTTTTACTTGGTATGGAAGATGCATCAACAGGAATGAAGTCACGTGTGTATGCTTGCCGCAACCATATATAATTGTCAGAGAAAAAACTCTGAACCTGCAAGTCATAGACACTTTGACTAGAAACAGGTGTATCAACAGAAACCATGGCACTAAGTTTTAGCTGTACTGGTTTGGTTTCAACAATAAAGTTTTTCACAAGATCTTCTAAAACGAAGGAGGAGTCATTCTGAGTATCAAGGAGTGCATAAGAAAGAATTTCCTTCCCAGGGTCCTTCACAAAGGACAAAAAAACTGGAATAATACTTGATGTAGCAGAATTGTTTCGGGTGAGTGCATGAGATAAAACACTGCGAGAAACCTGAGGTGTTTCTTCTGGAGAGAGGGAACACCACTGAGCAACATCCTGAGATCTCACTCTCTCTTGGTGTAAACAAGTAGGATGATGCCGTCTACACTCTCCACAAACAATCTTTCTATAAATGGCCTTTCCTTAAGCATCCAAAACAAAGATGATTCTTTTGTATGAATGATATTTTGTCTTCCATTGATTTAACTGCAAATTTAGGACATTTGACATGTCTGTACAAACCAAACAAGGCAGTTTAGATTTCAGAACATGAACAGTTTCTTGTTTCTTGACATCTGTACCGGTTTTAAGAGCCTTTGCTTTCCTGGAGAGATCATTTGAAGAAGTTTTAGACTTTAACAAAAATGGAGATGCAATAGGATTACATGCTATACGATATAGGATTCTGCCGAAGGCCCCATATTGCTTTGGGCCATCCCTTGCATGAAGAGCTAGCCCCTGCAATGTGCATCTCTCCGCTGGATGTGAGAGACCAATAGGGAGATTTTGTTTATGAGGCAGTAGCAGGGACTGATAATTTGTACAGTATTTTTGCTAATGTTTATGTGATATGCAATTGCAATCAGCTGAATCTTTCTTGAGCAGTTGAGGTTGTGTAGTAACTTCCACTCACAGCAGCTCACCTCCAGCCCAGATTAGATTTAGAACTTGCGGCAGCAATTTCGCTTCAACTCCTTCCTTTGTTATTTCTATATTCTTTGCACGAAATGTTGAATAAACATTAATGTTATTTCCACATATCATCTCCAATGTCCGCTGGACTTCGGGTTGCGCCTTGTCAGCTGTTCGGGATTTTCCTCTGTGTTTTCCCTTCAGAAAGCAAGAGGGGAATCCGCGCTTTCTGATTGGCTACCTGTCACATTCAACAGGCTGCGTTGAATCTTTGGCAGGAAATCGCATACATTATTGCGTCATTTCCACTAAATCGGTGTAAAAAGGTCTTCAAATAATATTTCCGTTTATCACAATAATTTTTGAGACAATTAATTGCTCAGCAAAATTTGTTATCCTGACAGGCCTGGTTGTAATTCACAGCACACTGCTGTGGCACTGTGTCACAACATGAATAGATTGCATCCTGATTTGCAATACAGCTGCTGCGTTGAAGTGGCGCTGTGTCTTACTTCAGCATTTATTCTGTGTCACAGAACTCAGAAGTTCCATCTAACTGGCACCTTATCTGAACTCAGAAATGAATGAGGTCTGAAGTGATTTGCTTCAGTTTGTTTTCTCAAATGGTTTGTTCATTTGAACAGACTGATCATGAATGACACAGCACTATAATGTCCAGTTGCAAGCATATGGTGCACTGAATTTAACTGGAATCAAAAGGTGATAAAGTTTAGTTTGTGATGCTCCAACATGCACAGTTGTGGTCAGCATAACAATTTGACTCATAAGTAAATGCTGCTATCCAAGATGAGCATGTACCTGATCATTACACTATCTGGTTTGGAAGAAAAAAAAGGTCAGTCTTGACTTTGTGCAACTTTCAAGAACACAGTGAGAAGATCACCACTCAGAAGAAATTTAGGATGTTTTATTTGTTTATTTTTATTCTGCATTATAGACCTCTTTCCAAGCTGTCTTTTGTCTTTTTTTGCTGTCGGTATAGCTAGTAAAGCCTCTAAGTTGTGTTGAAACTTTGGTGTTTCTATGATATGACAGCCACTAGTCGACTCGACTTTTATTATATTGTCCTCAACTTTAAAAAGCTAAGGACAGGGGTGGTATGGGGTGAAGCATGACCCACATATGGAGGCCTTAGTCCTTATCGTGGATGTCACAGGGTTGATTCCCAGCAGTCTTTCATTACTCATTTTCCTAAGATAAGATCATTTTATTAGTCTTCCATAGGAAAAGTTTATCTTGGAAGCAGGGGCAAAACTGCAATACAACAATAAAAGCCCATCCAAACGGACAGTAACCATGAATACATACATAAAAACAGAAAAATACATAAAAGCAAAATGTCAGATCAGCCATAACCATTCCCATTCACATACAATGCATCCTCTACATACATATCTGTCTAACCACTCTCAAATTAAGGCCACTAGAGCCAAAAAAAACTTAAAAGAAAATACATAAATATTAAATGGTGCAGCCCCTACTATGGGAACATTGTTGCACAGTGATGTAACTGTTATAGCCAAGAAAGATTGATTCAATTCTTACCTCAAGGCTTGCATGAATGTTGTAAAACTTGATCAAACTTGACAGTAGTCTTCCTTCATTTGGTCTGTTTTCAGGTCAGTGTGTCTCTGAAGAGGCTAAGAATATTTTTGTCACATGAGGAGCTGCAAGAAGACAGTGTGGAGCACAAAACAATGGCTGCATGTAAGTCTCCCAAATGTGTTGTCTAATACCAGTCATGGAAGAAAATACAAACCTTTAAGATTGTACAGACCTATACTATTAGGATTACACACCAAGCTGACAGTTAACAGTCAATACTTTTGGACCAGAGTGGTGGATTGTAGTTAATTCAGTGTGTTAAACTTCTAAATGAAAATGAAAGATATACTTTCGATTTTTAGTCTTGTAAAGGATTAACTGAAAATTATGTAAATAAAGTCTTAAGAAACAGTTTGACATATTACTAAAGAAACGTATTATATAGTACAGAGCCCCATGAGGTAATGGAAGATTTTTTTTTCCTTTTGCGTTATCTCACAAAAGGTTTTGCATTCTCTCACAATAATGTACTGATCAGATGATGCAGCATACGAATACTGAAAGTCTTTCTTACAGTGGCCACCATATTTCTGCTTTAATATAAGGTTTTTGTAAGATTTTCCATGTATGTTAATATCTCGTTCGTCTGAAGTTTTCACTGTATACAAAACTGACCAGGGTGTATTTGCGAGGGAACGCAAAACTTATTGCAAGGGAATGTGATACTTTTGCGAGTAACGCAAAAAATATTTCCCATGTCCCCTAGTGGGCTCCGTAATATAGCTCATTCCAAAAGTTCATGTTGTTGAGGAAAATTTGATAAAAAAAAAGAAAAAAAATGTCTCCAACCCAATCTTGAAGGAAAGGGCTCTTATTTATTATTAAGTTACTTCATTTATGTAGATATTCTTTTCCAGCCCCACACAGCATTTCTATAGTAGATGGAATCTTCAGGTGGTCCAGAGCTGAATCACCAACACTCAAGAGGTAGGTCCCATTTACCCTGAGTATGTGGAAACCTACAAGCTTTTATTATTTAATTAATGTACAAATGAGCCTGAGAATTTCCTGATTAAAAGTGAACTGAGAAGATGAATCTGTGGTTGTGTATATGTGTTTGTGTTCAGGTTGAATGTGTGCATCCCAGAAGGCTCGCTGGTAGCAGTGGTGGGACATGTTGGCTCAGGAAAGTCCTCTCTGCTCTCTGCCCTCCTGGGGGAGATGGACAAAGTTGAAGGATCTGTGGTTGTGAAGGTGGCTGCTCTTACTCTTTCACACAGTCACAAAGCAAAGACATATACACTAGACCAGCGTTTCTCAATGGGGGTGTTCAGAGGACAGCAGGGGACGCTGACAGAAATTTTTACAAATGGGGGTCGCTGCGATTTGTTTGGGGGGCGTTTGCTCGTAGGTAAACTTTACACCTTAAATGCACGACAATACCATTTTAGACTTTGAGCAACTTGCTAAAATTGTATCGTGTAACATTAAAACATGCTTGGCTACAACTGTATCAATGGCAGCTCCCCTTCTCTTCAGTGTTTGTAGCTTCTTGGCACAGCTCCGCGGTCCTGCTACTGCAGCTTCACCGCATCAGTTCACCGTTACACTGGTGTCTCATTTTCAAATATTTTATGTTTTATTGGGGATTTTTGTACATATGTTTTGGCAGTGCTGTGATCATGTGGAAGCAGCAACTTAGTGTTTTATTGTCCATCTGGATCTGCCCGCCCGTTTCCATGTAAGGACAACAGAATATCGCTCTTAATAGGGCTGTTGTAAACGAATATTTTAGTAATCAAGTAGTTTATCAATTATTCTTACAATTAATCGAGTAATCGGATAACAAAACAGATAAAATAAAACACTGGTAAATCTAACATAACAGCAGTATTACTGTCGCATATCAACATCAGTCCAATTTTTCACATTTGAGCTTCCCTAACAATTACTTTCCTGTAGTTTAGAAAATTAAGCTGTAACAATGATAGCTCACTTTCTAAGTTAACCTGAAGAAAAAATCTGAAATTATAGTCAGTGTAATAATAAAGAGGCAGGCTCACAAATACGCTTATAAAAAATGTCTATACTCCAGCTTTTCATTTATGTATTCATCTTCAGTCAGTTTAATAGATGGACTCTCACCTCGCCCAGCCATTTATAGCTTTTGTGTTTATCTTAGCGATGGGATTTGACACCTTTGTTCGTCACACACAGAAACTCATCTACCAGTTACGTCCCGCCTCGACGTGCTCCGCCACCCATTTGTTGAGACTGGAATGATATGAAATCAATTTTCCGTTTCGTCTGTAAAGCTACCCTTGCGTTAATTATCTAATGCGCAGCCGCCTGCAGTGTTCATTCTATCTGCACACCTGTATAAAAACACCTGCAGCGCTGTTCCCCGCTAGTCACTCTGAATATCGTCCACCAGGCAGCAGCTCCGGGAGGAGAAAAGCTGTCGAACTCCAGGCATCGAGCCAATCATTTTAACGATGGTTATTGGTCCTCCGAAAAACAACAAAAACCCGGACATTATCATGAATCAATAAAATCCTCCCAGGCCGAACTTGAAAACTGGATGTTATGCTGCTAACACTTAGCTTTTGTCAACAGTGCTGTGCAACGCAAGTAATAACCCGGCCGGAACACGGTGCACTAAACAATAAAACAAATTAATGAAGCTTCAAGGCAGATCAATTTTCCTCGAGGAATTTTAATAATCGAGGTACTCGAGTCACTCAAGGAATCGTTTCAGCCCTAGCTCTTATAAACATGTAATTACTAAAATCACGATACCCTCACTGTGTATCCTTCTGAAAAATGAACACATTTAAATAATAATAAAAAAAAATCCTACGATGAACGATAGACAGTGTTAATTTTATACAGTTAACATCGGTATGTAAGTTGGTATGAAACTGTACCACCACAACATTTTTGAATTGCAGTCATCAGAATACCAGGATTTTTTCTGTTGTTTTAAAAAGCTTACGTCAGTCTGCTTTAACCCATAGATACACTTCCCGACAGCTCCGCACCGTAGTGGGTAAAAAAGAAAAAAACCAAAAAAAAACACGCACGTTGTGCAAAACTCAGAAACTGGAGAACCGGGATGTAGAACGGACAAAATAGATGTGAATCATGGCATAAAAACAGAGAATCTGACGCTGAACAGTGAAAAATCAATATGAGTGGCAAATCAACAGATGTGAAACACATGATGATTAGGCGGCGCAGCAGGTGAATAGCATGATGAGGGAAGATTACTGGTGGTGAGTGTCAACAAACAATAAAATAAAACTAAAAAGAAAGAAACGAAAGAGAACATAACAATAAACCAGGAGAGGATAATACTAATCAAAGAAAACTAAATGGAAATGAATGAAAAACAAAATGCAAGAATAAACTAAGAAACTAAATTAAATACAGAGGAATAAGCTTGTATGGCAAGACTTTTTGAGCAATAATTAATGCAGAGGACTGTACGGCAAGAACAAACAGACATTGTTTTCAGATAAAAGCTAAGATAATATTGTTGCAGTACAATGGATTTGTTGAGACCACATCTAGTAATAAGAAGAAATATATCTTATAGACAATAACAGTAAAGAACTTATCATTTATTTATGTTTTTAATTAGATTTGATATATTTATTTCTTCAATATTATTTTTCATGTCTGTGTTAATGTCATGAGGCTGATAACTCCATGATACTTTCAATTTGACTCATTAGGATTTTATTAAGAACCAGCTTTGTTCTTTGTAAGGCACCTGAGTAATGGATAGGGGGGTGCTGGCCCAAAAAAGGTTGAGAAACACTGCACTAGACAGTGGACATTGAACCAAACCCTTCTGCTGTACTGCTGGTTCAAATATGTGACATGTACTAAATAATCTTGAGCTCATCATGGTCCTCGCACTGAGCATTAAGATAGATACATTGTATCTATATTACATGCCCTGGACTGTTTTTTCCGAGCCGCCTTTAAACACAACATGATTGCACATTGTACCTGTGGGGCAGCGACAGAGACATGCTGCTGTGTCAGTCTGCATGCCAGTATGTGTTAGATTCATGGCAAAAAAACGAGCAAATGGCAAAGATCTATGCACAGTTTTTTTCAAACATTTCAAGTAAGCTGTTGGATGCCGATAACGTGGCTAATTGATGACTATGTATCAAAAATAAGCTACTAATTTTGTTGTCTGTTCAGGGGCAGTACTGATTACATTTACTTGAGTAACTTTTTTGTGGAGGTAGTTTTACTGCACTGTACTTTTTACTTTTACTTGAATAGTATCATGAAGTATTGCTACTGTTACTTACACTGGTGTATTAGAGTCATTTTAGACAGGAAAAAAAAGGAACATAAATTTCCACAAAAAAACTCAGACATTTTAAATTTTCTTGTTTTTTCTATCAAATACTAGAGTAGTTTTTAGTACATTTTCTAGAAGAAACATGGAGTTTTTTGAGTTTCAGGGAAAAACAATCTGACATGTTTTTTCTACAAAATTTCTGAATATTTTATAGTCAATTTTAAAGTTTTAGAACTCAGAAATGTTCTATTCTTTCTACAAAATTTCAGAGCTTTTTGGTGGAAAAATACTCACTTATATATATATTTATACAATTGCATTAAATAAATGAATTTTCCTCACAAAGAACAGAACATTCTGTCCATCATTTTTATGTTTATTTAGCTTGATGTTTATTTTGCGATTATTAATAAGTGATCACTGTGGTAGATTAACTACTAATGATCTGTCAGAAAGTTGGTGTGTGGGTTGGCTTATTTTGTTTTAACTGAACTGAAACAAAACTCTTGCAGAATATCTACATGTTAAGGTTGTCAAAGTGAAGTTATCATAACTGACCTACCTTCACCTCACAATTTATTGTTTTATTAAAACATTTTCCTGACCTTGTTATCTAGTTGTAGTGTTGACAATAAGTAGCAAAGCACTGCATCCCTTTTTCTTTTATGTATCAGGCATACATTTAAGATTTAGTGTGTTATGTTGACAACTTAAAAGCTAAAACTAGTAGTAGTCATTGTCGGCAAGCAGCATTTTGCCCTCCAGAAGGGGGTGAGGGAGAGGGTGGGATCTGTTGCGCGTGACGTCACGCCTATAGTATTGTGTATAATCTATAGGTTTTTTGTGTAGTATATAGCATTATGTATAGTTTATTGTATTGTGCGAAAATATTCACACCTCTTAAGCTTTTTGATATTTTGTCACAACTACAAAATTATGTTAAGGTAACAAACCACACAAAAAGAGTATGAAAGAGCATGTCTCTTCCATCATAATGGGATATCTAATAATCAGGCTATACCTCAGTACAGCCGATATTCTTACAATTCTGAACACTATTGACGACAGAAGTGATGAAGTGTGTTGCTCCTATGGATATAACAGGGGTCTTTGATCAGGTATGGCACCACAAGGGGTATGTGGACATTTACCTACATGAACTATCCTTAAGGAAAATTCACCTAGGCTCTTGTTTTTGCTCCATCATCGTTATCACACCCCTTATGAAAATATAAGGCATGTTTTGGGACAATGTAAGAAGAACTATTTGTTGCATTCTGATGATTTCACCAACTCTGTAGCAATAGAATCTCTAAGCAGATCTGAGGAGGCATCAAGCTTAAACAACAGTGATCTGTTCCATAAGAATCCATCTCTTCATTGTAAAAAAAAAGGTAAATGGTAAAATAAAGTAGGTTTGTGGTTGTAATGTGACAGTGTGAAAACGTGTAAGGGCTGATTACTTTTGTAAAGCACTGTATATGATGTCCTGGGTTTAAAGCGCAGGTCTGAAATACTAATGTGAGATTTAATCTGAAAATGAGATGATTTAATATGATTCTGTGTATGTTGCTTTCAGGGTTCTGTGGCCTACGTTCCACAGCAGGCCTGGATCCAGAACTCCACACTGAAAGAAAACATCATGTTTGGTCAGAAGAGGAGGGAAGACTGGTACAACCATGTGGTGGAAGTGTGTGCTCTCCAGCCAGACCTGGAGATTCTCCCTGCAGGGGATGAGACGGAAATTGGAGAGAAGGTATTGACCGAGGATCCCTCTGTCCATTAATCACTATAACATAGCATAGTATATATTAAAGTATACATTAATGGATGTATATATATTTATTTTGAGGGAAGAATACATTTACAGTGTTACATAAACTGCACACAGACTACTTTTCATACTGTAAAAGTGTCATTTTTTTCAGTGTTGTCCCATGAAAAAATATACTTAAATCTCTGCAGGAGTGTCAGGGATGTACTCATTCAGGTGTTTTGACTATCTGAAATATTAGGTTAGGCATTTGTTCAGTTAAAGTTTTTTTAATGTAGCTCATTCTGGAGCTGATTCCATACATAAGCAGTAACATAATGTTTTTTATATTCTCTAATTCAATGACAGCTCATCATCAACAAGAAGAGCTTTTAATTAAGCCACACATAAGGTTGTCTATTGAAAAACAAATTTAAGCAGCTCCAGACTTACGTCCCTCTTTTTTTCTATGTGATGCCAAAGGCAAAAATAATTAATTCTGTGTAGCCTCTGAGATGTTTTCATTTTAGTTCCTTACCCATTCTGTGTTTAGGGAGTGAATCTGTCTGGTGGCCAGAAGCAACGAGTGAGCCTGGCCAGGGCAGTGTATTGTGACCGTGCTGTATACTTGCTGGATGACCCACTGTCTGCTGTTGATGCTCATGTTGGAAAGCACATCTTCGATTATGTCATCGGCCCACAGGGTATACTGAGGGACAAGGTGGGTGAACAACCCTGAATCTGTGCCCACTCCATTGTTTACATTTCATAAAGAAGGAAGCGCTCATGTTGTCTTTATAGGTGCCCTATAAAGGTTTCGTTTCCTTCATTGATTGTTTGTGCAGTGCCACCACAGGTGCGTGACAGAACAGGGATTTCAAAGCGCTTGGTTTGTAGTTTGGCACATTGCAATGTGAAAGCAAACTGCACCAGCTGAAAAATGTAGCAAATGTTGCCATTTTGGTCTCAATGGTACTGATTCTAGGTGTGAAAACTCCCTAAATTTTACTTTTGAGTGTATCGGGACTTTTTTTCCAGCATTCAGTGCGAACCAGAACTTTTTCACGTGTTGTGGTTTTACCTCAGTCTGCACTTCCCCATCGATATGTTGCCAACCCATAACCGGTGTTCTAACTATCTGTGCTACCCATCAATCTGTCCTGCCTTGTGGTAAGGCACATGCGCACATCGATGCTTCGTCACATACTGCTTAATCATCAGATTTCTTATCTATACATCCTACCTATTGTAGCACTAATTCATGTGCTAAGGGACTAGATAGCATATGATATCAGAAGATTTAAATTCATCTACTGGAGCTGTTGTCAGTAATCAATAAAAACACTACAAAAGAATAACTGCTTTCAATACCATGTATTTAAAAAAAAGGGAAAATTAAAGTGAACACCACAAGACACAAAACACACATAGAACCCAAAAATAAATACAAAATATATATATACACAGTACTGCAGTAAATCTTCCACATATTGTGCACAAAAGTCCTACATTTCCCCACCAGTCAGCATGGTGTCAGACTGACACACATTTGAAAAGTTCATAATTTGATTGTGCAGATAGTTGAGGTGAAAATGTCTAAGCACAATTTGTTTCCAATGAAGATAAGATGAATAATGGATTGTGTGTCTGTACGGTGAGATGGAGGGGGAACTTCTACAGACCATCAGCCTGGACTGAATTTCAGGTTCTCCTGGCCCAGTCAGTTGTCAGAAGCTTCCAAGTTTTTAAAAGTTTTTTCTGGCTAGCAATTTAAAAGGAAAAATAGAGCTATAAAGAAAGATATCAATTGTGAATTAGCCTTTTCAAGACTTTGACTTCAAGCCAATGAAGAGTTTGTGGACTGTGTTTAGGAGTCGGTTCTATGTGAGAAAACCAATTAACTTCAGAGTTTCCCACAGAGAAAGATCAACGCATGCTAAGATCAACGAGCAGGGGTCGTGATCTTAGCATGATTTTTTCCCACTCCCTCGCAGCTATTAAGTGCCAACTACAAACCTATCTTAACCTGTCTTTTATTAGGCCTGAGCAGCGAAGTGCTGGCGAAGGCCTATTGTAATCGCAGTTATTTTTCCGTCACTTTGCGCTGCGATTTGGAGCCTTTAACAGATTCAAAAACTCACCAAACTTGACCCAAAATTGTCCCCTGAGAAAAATGTGGACGTGTCACAAGTGGACGTGGCCAAACTGCTCTACAGCGCCCCCTAACGTGAGTTGAGGGAAACCGTAGGTCATAGAGATCTGAAACTCGGTACGTTAATAGATCCCCCCCGAATCAAGAAAAAAAGTCTCTTGGAGGTACCCTCTAAAATTTACAGGAAGACAGCCATTTTGGTCAAAGGTCAAATTTTGGCCATTTTTCACTTTTACTCACATGAAACTTTAACAAACTCCTCCTTGAGATTTTGACCTATCGTCTTCATTCTTGGTCAGAATGCAGTAAAGGGATAGGGCTTTAAAAGTTATCAAAAAAGCTGCACCAAACTCACTGAGATCGATCTTTGGCCACCCCCGGACAGGAATCCAGTGCAACATTTGGTGGGCGTGGCCTAATTTCTCCACAGCGCCCCCTAGAATATTTTAAAAAATCAGCCCCAAGCCATGCTTTATCCCAGAATTATGAAACTTGGTACACATATATGTGTACCAAGTGACATATATGTAACGGGTCAGAACCTACAAAAAGTCTCTTAGAGCCATGGTCCAAACCCAACAGGAAGTCAGCCATTTTGAATAAAAGCTGCCATTTTGTGTTTTTTATTGATATTGTGTTTTTTGCCCACTAGAGGGTGCCCTTGCACCACAAATAGTCCAAAGACCAACTTTGTTATCCTCTGAATAGCCCAACAGCTTGAAATTGCAATTCAGTTCTGCTGTGCTTGTGCCTTGTGAGGGAGCCTTGGCGGTGGCGAGTGCGTGGTGTTGCTGGAACCACGGCGGTCGCCACGAGGCCTTCGGCGTGCTTTGCTATGAGGGCCTCCAACGCCGCTTGCGGCTTTAATCATCACTGTTACTGGTGTATAAAAAACATATGAAATTAATTAACAAAGGATGCATATCCCGCTAACCTTACAATACACTGTAATTGAAATGGGTTATACAAATTCCGATAAGCTGAGGGGTCAAATATCCATCCAGAATTTTTAATGGAAACTTTTTGACAACTGCAAGACCTTGTGATATTGGATTTTTAACTAGATACTAGAGGATGCAAATATACCTGTCATTCTTTATAATACGCTTTTTAAGCTGTTTGGAGCCAGGTCTTGGTTTTAAAACATATAGCTATTGTTTGCTGTATATTCACTCAACTCTGAAGGATAAGTGGTAATAACTGACCAAAAGATCCATAATTTATATTCATGTTATTCATGTCCTTAGTGATTAAACTTCTGATTAGAAATGTCCTTTCTTATGTCCTTTAGTTTTAGCAAAAACATCTCCATTAATATGCAGCAGAATTAATTGGCAACAATGTGTATGTGTACAGACTCGTGTGCTGGTGACTCATGGATTGAGCTTCCTACCACAGACCGATCTGATCCTGGTCATGGTAGACGGGGAGATCACAGAAGTAGGCTCTTACCAACAGCTTATGGTCCAGGAGGGAGCCTTTGCCGAGTTCCTGCGAACCTATGCCACTGTTGACCAAACCGAAGATGGTGGTAAGCAACATTTCATCATTTCAACATGTTCCAGTTGCCAGTTCTAGGAGTTGTTTTTTTACTCTCCAGAGAAAGTTGCTAATTTTGCCATGTGGAGGCTTCAATAGTATTTCTGTTATTAATCTTAATGCTTCCTGTAGTGTCTGTAGGAGGGCCTAATTTAGATGGAGACCCACCATTATAAAGTTTTCATTTTTACTTCCTGTCTTAGATTTAAAAACTGCACCAAAGAGTGGATCCAAAGCAGTAGAAAGTGGTGATCTACCTGCTCTTATTGGGTGAGTGAGTCTGGATAACATGACAAGCTTTAGATATGAAGTTCTGATCTGAGGTTTACATACATGCATTATAGGCATTAATATCTTTTTATTTTGGCCTTTTAGTGAGGTTTAATTGTCACTAAAAGGCCATTAAACCTCACTAAGGTTTGGGGTGTGCGGTTACTGAGGGCTTTGTACGTGAGGAGTAGTTTGTATTGTGTCTGGTATTGAATGGGATGACGTGGTCAGTGGAGCACAGTTCATGTATGATGCTGTTGCAGGAGTGGAGTCTATGAAACCGTGGAAATGAGCAGTGAAATGAGTAGCATTGCACTGGTGGAAGAAAGATGTCTTTTAAAGAAACCTGGCCTGAACCCTGACAACATTGACAGTTTCAGACTGCATGCAGGAAGTTACCCGCATAAAATCCAGGGTGATAGAGAGGCTGTTCACTGAAATGGTTACATGAAGAAGGCCCACATATATTCACCTCTTTGGCAACTACCAGGATACAGAGAAGTAACTGCACCACTGTTGAGCCTCACAGCATGTCATTTAAGCGCTTACATTGAGGAAAAAATGTATTTAGTCAGTCACCAATTGTGCAAGTTCTCCCACTTAAAGAGATGAGAGAGGCCTGTAATAGACATCATAGGTAGACCTCAACTATGACAGACAAAATGAAAAAAAAAAAAAAATTCAGAAAATCACATTGTCTGATTTTAAAGAATTTAAGCCTCTTTGCTCCTTTTTCTGGGTAGTGGTACGGCTGTTAAGACTGAAACCCAAAAGCCCCATAACACTGATGATGCCAGAGAACTGAACAAGAAGACCAAGAACCCTGAGATGGGGAAGCTGACCGAAGCTGACAAGGCCAATACTGGACGGGTATGTAGAGTAAAAAACAGCAATATGTATTATACATATTGTTAGATCCTTTATTGAATATAATATGCTAGAAAACAGTATAAAAGTTTTCTCAAAGTTACTAGTCCATAAAAACGGAGTAAGTACAGCCTCAGATTGACAACTGCATTGTTTCCTAACAACAGCAACTGTTGTCTTGAGGAGGAGTTAGCTTCAATTCCAGCTTTCTCCTGTCATGTGTTGATTTTCCTGGGCAAGGCACTTAACCCAAAGAGTAGTTAACAAGCTGGTACTTGTACTTCACACAATAACTTTTGATAACAAATATATTTTATTTATAACAGGGTGGCTTTTAGTCCCTCTGACTGTTTTAATAAATCATAAATAGATTATGACATACAGATTAGTCTTCGAGTGCTTTAGTAAATTACTCATTGAAAGTAGTCGCTAGAATTTAGATTTATAGTCCACCATAAATCCACCAGTTTATGGTGGATCGCGCTTCACCATAAATTTTAATAAACCTAGAATACACAGAGAAAGACAATGCCCAATAAAGTTGTGTCGTTCTACTTATAGTCGAAATAGAGGAATACATAACTTACTTTGTTAAGGAAGGAAAGAAAATGAATGTACAAATGTTCATTAAACTGTAACGAGCACAACAAATTTTCATGCGGCTTCACTCCAATCAATCACACATCGCTATCTGAGAGCTCACAACTGTGCATTAAAGAGATATGGACAAGAGACTTTAGAGCTCGACTAGTGCAACTGAACCGCTGCTACAGGGTTATTCTACCACTGAGAAGTGTTTGTGGGATCAGGAAGCATTCAGAGTCTTTCTGACTTCTAGTAAAATGTTACCTTTAAAAATGTTGTTACTGCACAGAAAAAGTTAAATGTATTAAGTTTGATGATGCCACAATGTGAATTATCTGTTCATTTTGTTGAATATTAATTAAACAAAATGAAAACGAAATGCATTTAAATGTAATTATCTTTTTTTTAAAAATGATGGGTAAAAATAGATAACAGAATTTTTATTGACACTGTTCATAAAAATGACAGACAGCGAAAAAGTCAAGCGCAACCTCAGCTCCAAACAGCAGACATTTTCAAATTGTGTTGTCATAGAAAGTTCTTAGTAGGGGGAAGAGGTCAACCAAGCCACAAAGTCTATAATTTCCTTCTTTATAAAGAAATAGACTTTGCAACAGTGGAACAAACCTTGTTTAGACGTTCCTGTGAGTTGCTATGAGTCCTGTTAAATTCTCCCTCTCTCTTGGGAGAGGGAGAAAATAAGAAAGTCTATTATAGAGCAGTAAACAGTGTCACTGAGTACTTCAGTAGTGTCATCAAACACTCCACACTACTTTGTCAGGGTGAGTAAGCATACTAAATGGAATAAATTTTATTTAAGAAGAATCCCATATAGTCATTACTGCTGCTTGACAAGCACTTTTGGGCACACATTTTCATATTGCTGTTTAACAGCAAAATGGAAAAAAGGATGACCAAAACCTCAATCATGTTGGTCAGAGGGTGTGATTATTTTATTTAAATTCTATCAAGGAGACCCATAAATTCATCCTGTACAAAAAATGAATGGAAAGAGGCTGTATTTCCATAAATATAACCTGTCATTTTAGCAATCAGTGGCAGATTCTAGATGCTTTCCCTCCTTAGGTGAAGCTGTCTGTATTTTGGGCCTATCTGAAAGCCATCGGTGTACTTCTGTCCTGCATCAGTCTGCTGCTGTTCCTCACCCATCACCTGGTCTCCCTGTTCTCCAACTACTGGCTTAGCCTGTGGACCGATGACCTGGTAGTTAATGGCACTCAGCCTTACAGACTTAGGAGACTTGCTGTTTACGGTGGCTTTGGCCTGACCCAAGGTAAGTCAGAAAATAAGGCTCTGTCTTTGCATTATAGTTAAGTATTTACTGTGCCTTGTATTCATACTCTGTCAAGATTTTGCATTTTGTTGATACTTTAGTATATTTTTAATGGGATTTCTTGTGACAGACCAACAGAATTTAAGGAAGATGTGTTTAGATTTTTTATTTTTTTTTTGCTGGTAAAATCTGCAAGTGTGGTTTACATTTGTAGTCAACATTTTTTCAGCTTAATTACATTCCTCGAGTCTTTGATGTTTGTAAGTGAACCTTAGTGAACAAACCTCATCATAAAGACCAAAGAACACAGCAGAGTGAAGAATTTTAAAACAGGGTTAGGTTCTTAAACCTAACCCAAGCTTAGAACAAAATCAAGTTCATTTCTGAAATGCGTTATTAATCTCAAAAGGAAAATTAAACGTTGTAACTCGTATCATTCAAGTTTCTTCAGAGTTGTTGTAGAAGCTGATGACTGTGGGCAGGAAGGGTCTTCTGTAGCAATTGGCAATACAGCAGCTCTGAAGAAGTCTTTGACTAAAGACACTATTATTGTATAGCAGTTTAATAAAGAGGATTCTCAGGGTTGCCATACTGTTCTTCATTTTATGAAGAGTCCATTTTCTATCATTATCTCCAGTTGTTCCAGAGCAATCCCCAGGACAGAACCAGCCTTCATCAACTAGTTATTTTTATTTAGTTTAGAAGCTTTGATGCTGCTACCTCAACAGATGATGGGAGAAGAGATCACATACTCCAGAGCAGACATAAAAAACATCAGAAGCATCTTGCTACATATGCTTTCTCAAGACATATGGTCTGCTCTGTTGATTCTTGTAGATGGTTTCATTATCTGTTGTCCAGGTGAACATTGAGGTATTTATTCTCCTCAGCGACCTCCAATTATGGAAATAATATTTGATTTAACCCAGTTTCTCCTGAAGCCTCAAATAATCCACTTTGTTTTGTTCACATTCAAGATGAGATAATTATTTTCACACCATCCCGCATCTCTTAACTCACTGTTTTGTCTATCTCTTATACACCTAATGACCACACCTAAGAAGTTTCCCATTTTGGCTGGGAAAGTACCATATTAGTATTTTCCTGTAAATTTCCCATATATAATGTAATATAATATTTAAAAAAATAAATTTTGAATTAAGTCACTATCCTCACAAGAACTTTCACCTGCAGTAGCCTCTGAGGCACGTCTTGCAAGGTTAGTGCTCACAGCAGGAACATTTGAGGTGTTGTGCCAAAAAGTGATGTGCTATTTGATACTAATTATGAAATGGTACCGTGAACTCAATTAAGTGTTCAAAGAAGTTAAAAGGTTTACCTACCCATTAAGGAAACTTAAGGAAACCTCACAGTTTGCATTGAGTTATTGACAGCATTCACTCCTGGATGAGCAAAAAAGTTCCTTGTGTTGTGTCGTTGACTTTACAGCAATCCTTAATACCGAACATTCATGACAGTGGAGAGGAAAAACTCCACTCTAATGGGAAGAAACCTCCACCAGAACTAGAACCAGAACCTTGCTGAGTACAGGTGACTGACTGGGCCTTTGAAAACTATGAGAATAATGCACAAGAAGAAACATATGAACTGAAGTAGGATTATTTTCAATGGAAAATATCAGGAGAGGAGGATGATTAGCTGAGATGACAACATCTCAGCTGATGCCGTCATCCAGGTTCGGGTTTAGCTTCTATGGAGAGAAAATAACTAAGAAAAGTTGAAATAACACCAAATAATGCAAACTGAAAAGCAGTACAGTAAAATGGATGATGGAACTTCATCATAGCTTTATATGTGAGAAGAAGAATCTTAAATTCTATTCTGGATTCAATAGGACATCAATAAAAGGAAGATGCAATAGGAGAAATATGATCTCTCTTTTTTATTTCCATCAGAACTATTTTTTAGTATCATTTGTGGATATGATATTTCTTATTTTGGCAATTTTCTCAAGGTGAAAGAAGGAAGTTCTAGAAACTTACTTAATATGGGACTTAACATATCCTGGTTAAGAATAACATGGAGGTTATTTATTATAACCAGATAGTGAGTTGGCTAGCAAATATTTTGAGCCAATTTGTTCTAAGAGTATTAAAGACTATGTTTAGGCTATCACTGTCAGTGTCAACATGAATGCTTTAGTTCCCCACTATATTGATATCAGTAAACTAAGCTAAACTTTAGCTTTAATAACATAAAGCTACATAATTTTTAATGTATAATCAGTAATGATTTTATAACAAATTTATGTCAGATCATGATTTCTTGGTTAATGACAAGTTGTCATAATAAAGACATTTTGAATAATGTCAACTTTGTATTAAAAGTATTGTGATTTACCGAATGACACTTTATGACAACAGTCATAAATATTCATGAAGACTTACTCATGTTCATGACAGGTGTTATGCCATGTTTATGACGGTGTCATGATAGTCTTATTCACAACCTGTCAAATAAAGTGTTACCAATATTTGCTTCTGCTCCACTTCATCCTGTACTTTAAGGAATGTGGACATTTAAATAATTCGAAGTGGTTGATTCATTTCCTCATCCTCTGACTTTTGGGTCAAAGGACGATGGAAATACTATTTGGCTGTGAACAGTAGAGGAGATTGTTGAGCTTGGTCCAGAACGGTGCCAATTGAATGTGTCTGTCTAAACTGACAGGCTGGGAATAGAAAACTATAATCACAGAATCAGAAAGACTGGTGAGAATAACTCTGGTGGAGCTGAAAATATCAACAACTGAAGTGGGAGAATCGCTTGACAGAACAATTTCTTGGTCATTCTTTACATCATGAACAAAGAGTGTCAAAAGAAACCAAATGTTGACGGAAAGCCATAAATAGTCCTGTTTGAACTTTGTCTCCAGCATGGTCTCAGATTGTGATTGTGATACAGAACGTGGAAAAAAAATAAAGGGGCAGTGTTTATCTTTACAAAGAACTTTGTTTAAAGTCATTCATTCAGCATTATAAAAAGTCATAATTTTTACTGTTACCTTGTAGGTGTAGCAGTCTTTGGTTATTCCCTCTCCATGTCCATTGGGGGCATCATGGCGTCCCGCTACCTCCACCAGTCCTTGCTATATGATGTCCTGCGCTCACCCATGTCCTTCTTTGAGAAAACTCCAAGTGGTAACCTGGTTAACCGCTTTGCCAAGGAGATGGACACCATTGATTCTGTAATCCCGAGCATTATTAAAATGTTCATGGGATCCTTGTTCAACGTGTTGGGTTCCTGTGTCATTATCCTGTTTGTCACACCACCTGTGGCTATCATCATTCCTTTTCTTGGATTGCTCTACTTTTTTGTGCAGGTTAGTTAAAAATACATCCTGTGTTTCTGCTGTGTGTGCAGCTCTGACTTGTTCTTAGACATGATTAAAATTGTTGAACATTATATTGCTTGTTTGTGTACAGAGGTTTTATGTGGCAACTTCTCGCCAGCTGAAGCGTCTGGAGTCTGTCAGCCGTTCACCGATCTACACCCACTTTAATGAAACATTGTTGGGCACCTCTGTCATTCGAGCGTTTGGTGAACAGGAGCGATTCATCCATGAGAGTGACCAGCGAGTAGACCACAACCAGAAGGCCTACTACCCCAGCATAGTAGCTAACAGGTTAAGAGCAGTTCTGTTTTTCTCTTCTCTAGTTCTTATTAAATGTATTCACCCTCCTACGTGTTTGAACCTTTTTATAGGTTTTACAAGTCAATCATGGTCAATAAGGTTTTGCTTTTTGATCAATATAATTACAGAAAAATTAATTTAATGTGAAAGTGAAAACTGATGTTGACAAAATGTCAAAACATATAACATAAAATAAATAATTGCATAAATATTCACTCCCTTTAAAGTGACTGACCCAGTTAAACAAAGGTCCAGGCAATTAGTACTTCTTTCATAATTGGTGAGATGGAGGTCACCTGAATGCAGTGACTGTGTCTCAAGTGATTGTAGTATAAAGACATCACTGTTTGCAAGGTCCATTCATTGGTTAATTAGTATTCCTGGCTACCATTACAGCATGAGGACAAAATAACACTTCAAGAAAATTAGAGAAATTGAGAAGTCAGAGGATTGGATACATGTGGCACTGAACATCCTCTGGAATTCAAGACCATCAAAGATTTTGGGGAGGAATATAGTGTTTGTATAAATCTAGCTAGACCAGTGTTTCCCAATCTTGGTCATCAAGGCACACTGCCCTGCATGTTTTAGATCATGGGTGCTCAATCGTGATACATCGATCGTGATCGACCAGTCGATCGCGGGAAGATTTTGAGTCGATCTCGGCAGTGGGTGACAAACTGAATACCGCCAGGAGGCTGAGACCAGCACGTTCTCTTCTGACGCGCTTATTCAGTAAGATCCAAAGCGTTTATAACTTTATTAAAGAATAAAAGAAATCAACAAAAATGTTTTCATATAAATGACTCAACAAAAATAATAATAATTGTTTGTTCATGTTTGTTTTTTAAAACAAACATAAAAATTTCTGAGTTTGAAAAGTCAAACGTGACTTTTGAAACGTATTATTGTAATAATATGTCTTTGTTCTCATAATATTTTAACTTTATTTTCATATTATTTTGACTTTAAACTTATGTTTGTTTGTTTTTGACTTTAATCTTGTCAAAGCATTACAATAACTTCAGCTGAAGTATTACTTCACCTGAAGCAATTCTTTGCGTCTCGGTTCCATTACCAAAAAAAAGGCGACTCAAAGACCGCCTTTAGCAGAGCAAGAGTTTAAAATTAGCTCATCAACCACCGCTGTGTTCAGGGGAGCGCTTATTAATACTCACAAAATAGATTTCAAGCCTGAAAACCTAATATCGTATCGGACTGAGTGTTATGTTCTTAACGTAATATCTGCTCTGATTGCGGAGCGCAGGAAGTTTGTTGGCTTTGTTGCCACGGCAACCGGTGCGCTTAAATGACAGAGAGAGTGCATCATCAGGGAGCATTCCTACACACATTGATGTGGTAGTTTGATGCCATCACTTAAGCCCCGCCCACTAAGAGAAAAAACTGAGGACTATTCAGTGATCCCTCTAGCTGCTCTTTGTATAAAAGATTAAAACCATATTCTATAAATATTAAGAATCAAACATAATGTGCTCCAAAGCCTACAGTCCTCACCAAACATTCCCTGCAAAACAGGAAGTGAATATAACTCCTGTCTGGAAGGTCGGATGTCAGCAAAACTTAAACACTTGCTGCTGGACTCATACTGAACTGGACCGTTTAGTGCACTGATGCAGGAACAGTGTGATGATGGAGGTGGCAGAATACCTCAGCAGCGAGGGCCGCCTGACGCTGCTTTCAACTTACATTATAAAAGCTGCATTTTGTAGAATTCGGTTTTCTTTGAGATTTGTATGAAAAAATCGTCCAAGAAAGTGACATTCTATTGAACAAGACTGATTTGTAAAAGCACTGAGGGGATGAATACTTTTCATAGGATCTTTTGTTTCTGAAGTTTGCACACAATCGTAGTAGTAGTAGCAATCACAGGATTATTGTAAAACTTTAACCCACTAAAACCTTTTCTTTCTTTTTCTCTTGCATACTCTTTCATTCTTTTGCTGTGTCTGATCTTTCTGTTCTCTCTCTTTATGTGCTTCTTTTCTCTAAACTCTCTTTCTTTCTCAAGAGAGAAAGAGAGGGTTTTAAGCTTAAAACCCTCTCTATTTACAGTGGGGAAAAAAGTATTTAGTCAGTCACCAATTGTGCAAGTTCTCCCACTTAAAAAGATGAGAGAGGTCTGTAATTGACATCACAGGTAGACCTCAAATATGAGAGATAAAATCAGAAAAATAAAATTCAGAAAATCACATTGTCTGATTTTTAAAGAATTTATTTGCATATAAGGGTGGAAAATAAGTATTTGGTCAATAACAAAAGTTCATCTCAATACTTTGTAGTATGTCCTTTGTTGGCAATGACAGAGGTCAAACGGTTTCTCTAAGTCTTCACAAGGTTGGCACACACCGTTGCTGGAATGTTGGCCCATTCCTCCAAGCAGATCTCCTCTATAGCAGTGATGTTCTGGGGCTGGCGGCGGCAACACGGACTTTCAACTCCCTCCAGAGGTTTTCGATGAGGTTGAGATCTGGAGACTGGCTAGGCCACTCCAGGACCTTGAAATGCTTCTTATGAAGCCACGCCTTTGTTGCCCTGGCAGTGTGCTTGGGATCATTGTCATGCTGAAAGACCCAGCCACGTTTCATCTTCAATGCTGATGGAAGGTTTGCACTCAAAATCTCACAATAAATGGCCGCATTCATTCCTTCATGTACACGGACCAGTTGTCCTGGTCCCTTTGCAGAGAAACAGCCCCAAAGAATGATGCTGCCACCCCCATGCTTCACAGTTGGTATGGTGTTCTTTGGATGCAACTCAGCATTCACTCTCCTCCAAAC
>CAEGAE010055704.1:0-16240 GCA_903067095.1 Girardinus metallicus | reverse complement strand
GGAGTGTTCAGTCTGGACGGAGGAGAAAGCAACACTGAGCTGCTGCTGTTTGACATCAGTCCTGATCTCAGCAGGGAGATGAACAGAGATCCAGACTTTTTTTACACCCCAAAAAGTACAAAACCCTGGGTAAGTTACTGTGTCTGTAAATATAAAGGAAAGAAGTTTAGTCATTTTATGTTAAGTAATATGATGTTATCTTGGACATTCTATTAAATTTCCCTTTGTGACAAATAAATTAATGAACTGGTAAAACGTAGCAATAATGTTATATGTCCAATCTATAAACATTCTGCATTAAAATCTCCATTTGATTAGGTTGGAAGCCATGAGGACAAAGGCTTCTTGCTGTGGATCTGATTTCTCAAAAGTTGGCATTTATTAGTCACAAAATTTATTTTTGTCCAATACTCTAATTCTAATATTTTTACCAGATTAGCAAAGACACATTTCCTTTGTTAGTAACTTGCAATGAAACTTCACATTAATTATTAATGTATAAGAGTAAACACTAATTGAGCTAGATGATAATTGATGCTACATTTCATTGCCAGAGACACATGGTAAAGCTCTTATCTGCTATAAAATTACATTATAATAAATTTTGTTTCACTGTTGATCATGTTGTCTAAAAGACATGAGAGGAAAGGAGTTAATTTACTATATTACTCCATGAAATGGACATCAGTGAAGTGAGGATATATAAAAGCTCCTGGTGACATTTTAGCATTTTTGCTTTTCTTATCCCTACACATCAATTCTGAGCTATAACAGTAACATTTTTTTCTAACAGCATTTGAGCTTTCTGTGGATAGTATTCATTATTGCAACAAAGATTTTCATAATTGAACTGTTTTTGGGGGTGTTACGATGGTTTCTGTTGTCTTCATAAAACATATATTCAAATACTCCTGTGGCCTTGACCCTAACCATTAAAAACTCTACCTCATCTAACACATTGATACTCTGCAGGATCATTGGCTTCTCACCCTTCAATAAATCTGTAGCATGTTTTTTAGACCAAATGTTTTCAACTCTTCTCCTGAGGCAGATTTCATAGACTTTAGAGCCAATCACTGTTTCTGTTTCTCAGTCAGGACCAAATAACCTAAAACCAAAGGTTGTTCTTCTGAAACTCAATGACATGACCTGTGTGCTGGCGATGAAGCAGAAGGCCTGGATGGTGTTCTTCGTCGGAACAGCAGACGGATTGCTTATTAAGGTGTGTGAGAAAATACTGAATACTGCAGTACCGTTGGAGACGGGAGGATTTGTTTCAGTGTAAATGAGTTTTGAAGATGTTTATATTAAAATGAGTATGTTGGAATTCTCTTTTCCCACCTACTGAAAAAAAATCTCACTCTACACACAACAGTCCGACTAAAAAGGCTTTGGAATTTGGACAGATTGTGATGAAGAGTGTGAGAGTCTTAAATGTAAGATGCTTCTAATATGACAAGATGTCCACCACCCATTCTCCTTCATTCTTCTAATGGAGAAGAGTGCAATACATTACATCAAAGAAATATCAGGGGTTATGCATTAGTTAATAGGATAATACCTGATAAGTTTAAAAACATTTTTATTAAAAGATGTTTTTGTTTTCAGCTCTGATTGCAGTGGAGGGGAGGACAAGGTGTGAAGAAATTATTACTTTAGTTTCTGAAGAAGAAATTCTTTTGAAGACGTTTATAAGACATCTGGGCCCCGTTTCAGAAAGCAGAATAAGTGAAAATCCTGCGCAAGTTCTGGGCCAACTATGCATATCCTGGGTTTTTACTTTCAGAAAGCCAAATAGCCATTGAGTCAATTCACTCTGGGAACCTATGCTGCTCGGGAGCAGGATTGTTTGAGCAAACTCTGAGTTTGTTCTATCGTTTTGTGAGACATGGCACAGGAAAGTGCCAGAAATGGCGCGTCCTTTAGTGGAGCAGCCTGTACATGCTGGAGAGCAAGTACTCTGTCGTAATCACAGTCAGAAGAGCGTGATCACACTGGGATTAGATGTTTTATCATTCCCACAGTCAATTTGTCTTCATGAAATTTCAGCCACACATCACTCATGACACAACGAGGACATTCTTTGTGCTGCACTTCATGCTAATGCCAACAGGATCTTGTCAGGAATGTCACTGTAAAACCTAAACTCCTCTACTGCACTTTTTGTACAGTAGAGGTGCCTATAAGGCATAAAGATAGTCGGGTCATTCTTAGCAGAATAGCAATGTGTCTCTACCTGTCAGACGGGGCACGTGCAGCTTAGTTTTAGACAAAATTTTATTTTACAACTGAGCTTTTTAGATGAGAGCCCTCGAACTGTTAGACTTGGATCATTATGACCTTAATTTATAGGTAGCTTGCTATCTGAAAACCACAGGCAGCATAGTGTAACGGGGTTCCCTATAGTTACAGACCCACAAGACTAATAAAAGAACTCCACAGAATTACAAGTGACAGCAATAATGTAGTTGCTGTCACATTTTGACACTTCAAACATAATCTACTCATATATTTTTGCGTCCATAATGCAGTAGATGTTGATATCTTGTTCAGACAAATACAATTATCCTCCTTTTTTGAATATTAAATAAGTGTAGCGTCAAGAATACTCACTCTCTGCTAAATCACACGCACGCATTTATTTAATCTTTGTCATGCTCCTGCTGTTTTGAAGCAACAACAGTATTGCTTTTTTTTTGTGAAATATGTTTTGATATTCTCCTTATGCCGTCATTAAAATTTCTAATTCCATTGGTGAGAAAAGCACCTTTTCAGGCTTCTTATTTTTATCCGTTGCCATGGTGAATCACCTTATCTGCGCTCTGTTGATGAGGGTTTCTTCTATACATGTGCCCACGCTTAACTCAGGGGTAACTCGATTCAGAATTGCGTTACCTAGTTAAAATTTGCTGTTCTGAAAGCAAAAAGCCTGAGTCTCACAGAGCTGGGTAGGTTTATTCCTCAGAGCTTGTTAGCCCTGCTTTCTGAAACTGAAGTTTCACTATAATTATTTTGACATTAGAATCTAATTACGTAATGTTTAAAATATTTGCAGGTCACATAGTTGTTTACATAGTTCAGGTAAGGAAACACAAGACATGTTTTTAAGACCAAAGCACAGAAACTCAACATTTTAGAATTTTAACAATATTTACAGAGTGGTGGTCCACAGCATAAACCATCGCAATAGTTACTGTCACTTTGATGTATCAACATATTTTAAATAGCTGTTCCTAGCTAGTACTGCTAATAATAGTTTGAAATGTGTCATGACTCAGTGACGGTTTTCAATTTGAGTGTTCAAGTCTGGGTTTGATGTCATTTCTAGATCAGTTTAGAGGGAAATAAGCCGCCAGTTGCCATTAGCTTCTGCTTTAGTTTCTGAACTCTTCTCCTTTTTTTGTAGCTTCTGTTAAAAGAGTCAATGTGCTAGAACATCTTGTCTTTATTTAGCTTTGTAAACCACTGACGACTATCGAGTACCACCAGTTGTATAGCAGCTTTTAACGATGGCTAACGAAAAACAAGTGTGCAGTTTTTCCACATAATGTTTTGCATTATTTAAATGAGGAATGCATACATTACTATGTGCACAGACATAATTTTAATGCTGCTTGGAACTAATGGATGCTTTACTCTTCGGTAGGAAAAAAAAAAGTAGGATTTAGAGGACAATGTGATGATGCATTTTCAGAATGAATATGACTGACACAACTTTGACAGAAACTTGAATTTAAGCTTGACTTTAAATGTCTTCATTATTGCCACAAAAAGTGAATTTACTTGGGAGTTTCTTCTTCTTTTTTTTATTTTTTGTAAATATTCTTAGAAATATCCAACATGAAAAACACACATAACAGGTGGTCTTTCATAGTATGTGCATAAAATACATACAGAGTTCATATTATTTAAAGACAGAGTGGCGTTAAATTGCAAAGCCAGATTTCTTTTAGTTCATGTTTGACATATGCATCATTTTTGTAATTTGTGTTATTAAGCTGTTTTGTTAATCAGGTCATAGAATGGAGAGTGGTTTGTATAGACAAATCATTAGATATTATCAGATTCTCAATAGTATTTCAAATGGGGGGGCCAGGTGGAAACAAATGTATGATCCCCAGGAGGGAGCATGACCGACTGTAATTGAGAAACACTGTCCTGGGAGTATTTAACCAAAGATGCAATTTTACTGAAACGAAGCAGAAGTTGTTGCTAAACTCTATTTGAAGGATGGGCCAACAGAATAGAGGACTGTGTCATAAAGGTGAAAAATATGAATCGACAACAGAAATGAAGATGGGCGTAAATTCAAACTGAAAGATTCTTCAGCCTCACCTGCATCATCCAATCGCAGCGTCATGCACATCTACTGCAGCCAATCAGCATTGGGCGACACCTAATCATAACCAATCATCAAACAAGCCTCCATTTATAAGGACCTCCATCCATGGCTCCATCTGCTCACCAGCCAAACTCAACCCGCCTCCGCCCCCACTCCATCCTCTTTCTTCCAGCTCCATCAGGTCTCCACCACCAGTGTCCAGGCCCCGGGGGTCTCAAATCCTCAACACAAGCTTATTTAAATTCACAATGCCCACGTATTCTGCCAGAGTCAGAGCAACAAAACCTTAATACATTTTATGTCAGTAAAACATAATTGCAACTTGTCCCATGTGAGTCTCTCCAGGTTGAATTTGCTACATTAATATAAACGGTGAAAAAGGTGATACCAAGTATCGATCCATGTGGGACACCAATGTCTGTGGAAACTATTTTTGCTGAAATATAACTTTGACTTGTTCAGTGCCTAAGTTTCCCATAAATACTGTAACCATGATCTATATTGTTGTCAGCTTGCTGTAGACAGGAACTTTAAGTCCACCTGTCCAGAGATTCTCTACAGAGAGAGTGAAAAGCGCAAAGTGTTTCCCAAAATCCATCTGGATCAAGTGGATCATAGCCATGTGTATTTGCAGCTTAAAAACAAGGTCAGTGTTTTATTTATTTATCTTTTTCTTATTTAGTTTTCATGAAACGTACTGCGTTTTCGGACGTTGAGTGTGTTTTTGCTCCAGATTGAGCGTGTTCCAGTGTCGAGGTGTGGCACTCACAGAACTGTGAGGGCTTGTCTGTCGGCACAGGATCCCCTCTGTGTGTGGTGTGTCAATGACGACAGGTCAGGAACTTCTCTTGCCGCTGAGTCCTTCAGACATTTCTGAACTTTCTAAAACCTCATTTGAACTTTTTCAGCTGTACATTTGAGGGCCACTGCACAGATTCAGAGTGGTTGTCCATCCCTGATGAACCTCGACAGGAAATGATTTCCCACCGAGTCGTGAAGGATTCCGGTGGAATGGTTTGTTTCTAACGCTCTTACTGAATTCAGTTACATTTGACTTTTCTTTTAGATGATGTTACTCTTCTGTATTCCCGTCTTTCTCAGATCAAAGTAAAGATCCAGACACACCTGACTGTGCAGCAGAAGGTTCAGTCTAACTTCACCTGTGAATTCTCTTCAAATTCTAGTCAGATTTGTAGGCAACAGGGGCTTTCAGCACAGTTCCCTCGATGCACATGCATCCTTATCGACACTCTTCTTACTGATGGTAATCAGCTTTTGTTAAATGATCAAATAATGTAATAACCTGATCGTTTAGAATATATATTGCTCAGTTCTTCCTAGAACTGACAGAAACAATGTGATAATCTGTAAAATAACATTTACTGCTTCTGTCTTTTTAAATGTAATGTGGCAGAAAAGTTGAACAGCTTTGATATTTGAAAAGTCATCCTTTGTTTTTCAGTTCTGTGGCAGCAGATTTTATCAATTTGAAAGGTTCAGATTTGTGTTTTTTCCTGTTTCAGTGAAATCTGTTAAATTTATCATATCTTTTAATTTGTTCTCTGCAACTTTAAAGGTTTCTTTGTCTCAAGAAAACACAGACTCACAATTGTTGCCATTTTCAACACAGTATTTTGATTACGTTGCCCAAGTTTATATATTCTTTGCAAAAAAACAAAAACAGTGAATTATTGCTTTCTTAAAGGAAGTTTTGTAAAATTGTCTTCATTCACAGTTCTGGATGTCACCATAAAGATCAACCTTGGGAAATCTGAGCTGACAGACCAAAGAAAACTAATCAACTGTTCAAGTATTCATGGACACCCAAGTTCTCATCTGTAAGTTCATTTATATGCTCAAAAAACTAAACTTGTGGGTGGCGGTTATTTTTTTGTTTTTGTTGTTTTTTAATAATGACAAGAAGGCTCTTGGTGCAAGTCTCATCTCAAATGAGACGTTTGCTTGTCTCCTTGCACTAGCAGGTTTTCACTGAGTTTTCCACTGTCCTTCAGCGTGGATGTTGAGTTAGTTGGCGACTTTAAATAAGGCCTGAGAAAAACAATAGGTGTCTCTGTGTTTGGCTGGAGGCTGTTAGGATGTGGGTTGGCTCTCCATGTATTGAATGATGCACCGGCAGCTCATCCAGTGTTTCTTCAGGGAGAACGTCTCTGCTCTTGCATTTAACATAATCTGTTTCCACAAGTTTGTGGTGTTAATGTTTTCTAAAAGTCTGATTTGTTTTTCTCTTCAGGTGCCGACTGTGTATCAGCTCTGGGTGCCAATGGATGGAGAACAGCTGTTCCTGGGCCGATGAACTTACTCACAATGTAATAATCAACCTCCATTTGTCAAATATAGACTTTTAATGTTAATGTTTACTGATGGCCATCATAGAAAGTCTTAAATAAATCAGTAGTAATCTTACTGGAACAATGTTGTTTATTTCAAAATCTTCTGTGCAGACTCAGCAGGATGTTTGCCTGGAGATGGAAGCTGGGATGAACATTTCTGTGAGTCTCAATAAGTATTAATGTGCACTTTTCTTAACACTTATCTTAAACCAGATTTCTGAAACTCTTTCCTTCTGAATAACTGTAAGTTTTATTCCTAATCACACACACCTGAAACAAAATGGCTGAATGAGCTCCTCAGCATGCAGTCATGTTCTACAGAGCCCTGCTAACAGTCGAATCATTTGATTCATCTAAAAGCTGTAGAATGGATTCTAGAGAAATCTGTATTAAACTAATTCAGTTCAAGCATAATGGATGAATGGTAAATATCTTTTGTTTCCCTGTCAGGTACCAGATGTCGTCTCCATTACACCTAGTGTTGTGTCTCTGTATGGGAAAAATCACGCTTTGCTGTCGGGTCGTAACCTGAGCGACGTGATCGGAGTGAGAATCTGGACGCACATGGACTGTAGTCCACAGGAGTGAGTCACTCAAAAGAAAACTAAGGCCAGTCGGAATGTATCTTATGTAAACTGATGGAGGAAATAATTTGCCAGATGAACGTTTGTTTTCACCTTAACCTTACCATAGTTAGCACTCCTGATCCAGTGGTGAACCGGTGAGATGAGGGGTTCACAAGTCACAGATCCATAAATATTCATAAATATTTACATTTTGCCTAATATTGACTACTGAGCTAAAAGTTTTTCAATCCTCCTTCTTTGTTATACTGAAAGCATTTGCAAACAGACGTATACATGGTACATTTTTCCACAGAGTTTCAAACCAAACATCATTCTCAGGCACATAAAACAATTCATCTGCTTCTCAAGGACAAGAGAAACTTGAGAAGCAAGTTGGCTGAAAGCTGTGAGGCAGAAGGTTAAGTGTCAAGATTGAAAACCTAACACTAAACAGTGGAGAGGTTTCATGTAAGAGTCAACAGGAAGTCCTGACACTCAGCAAGCATGAATATTTTGAAGGTCTTCAATCAGCAAGTGTCAGGCATGCATGCGACCCTATAGAATCCGTCTGCCCGACCACATGAACACCTTTATACCGCAGATGCATTCAGACCCACTTCATTGGCAGCAACTTTTGATTTGCTGCCAACCTTCTTTGCACAAATAAAAACATTTTGCTGAAAACTTTGACAGCAGTTATAATTTTTATTGATTTTGATCAATCAAAACATAAATTCCCCAAATTATTTGCTACGCTTGGTATTCCAACCTCCTTTTTCTTAAACTCCCCTAAATCTACATCATCATCTGTGCCGCAACCATTTGTAGTCAATTTGATCATTTGTACATTTCATTTATACAAATGAAATGTACAAAGCTTTCTGTCGGCACATTTTGTTTCTCAGGTTCAGTCAAAATTCAAATGTCTAACATAAAAAAAGGAATATATTGGCAATTAACAAATGGACACAAAGATATTTGTTATATAAATGTAAAGAAATGACTAAAACAGCCAAGGTGGCAAACTAAAAATGCAACTTGCTTTAGCTTTTGTTTCAGAAACTCTCCAGTCGGTTCATTCACATTCACCACAATAACTGCACCCATTTCCTTATGATGCTGTTCCATGACAACCACCAAAACAGTGACAATCTATCTTTAAAATCTTACGCTGTAGGCACTTCTAACATTTACTATATTTTCACCAAACCTTGGACGTTCCATAAGGTGATTATGGATAGAAAGGATGACCTGAAAAGGTGGAAAGAGAAAACCTATTTGAGTACCCGGGAAGGCTTTCCTACAGATTCTGCATAGAAAAATATAAGCTAATTGAAGGCTACAGCTTATAGCTTATTGTTTCAGTTTAACTCTTACTATCTTGCTTTTATGTGGTTTCTTGTCTTTTCTGGACAGATCTCCTGTGTGGAACAACACTGGTGTCAGTTTGACCTTTCACATCCCCACCACTGAAACTAGGAGAGTGGTCAAAGTGTGTGTTGTTCTGCCTGATGGTAGTTGCCACGGAAACACTGCGATCACCTATCAGTCGTCACCAGTCTGCACTGACATACTACCTCGGAGCAGCTGGAGGAGGTATTTGAACATTCCTGCAAAGGTTTCCATCAGCTACAGATGGAAACCCTTAATTGTTTCATGGTACTCTAGTGTAAAGTGTTGTGAGTAGTCACTGTTACTAGAAAATGATACAGAGTCACTCCTTTTATGACCACAGGGTGTACATCTAGTAGGACAATGCACCACATCACAAAGCTCAGATCAACTCCAGCTGGTTTAACAAACAAGACCATGAGTTCACTGTACTTCCCCACACTTCAGATTTTTATCAATAGCACTTTTGGGATGTGGAATGATTGATTATCTTGGATGTGTTGTTGACAATTCTACAGTAACTGAGTTATGCTGTCGTGTCGATATGAACCAGAGTCTCTGAGAGGTTTTCCAACACCTTGTTGAGTTTGTACTGCAAAGACTCAAGGCAGCTGTGAAGGCAAATTGGGTCCAAGGAGATACTAAAACAATATAAGTATTAGTGGTCAGTGATTGAACATAGTATTATATTTAATGTAGCATGTAATTTCACAGCTTGTAGTTAATTTTTGGCGACACCTTGCTAATTGATGTGCTTAAGTTTTTCAATAACTTTGCAAATTGTGTCAGTGACAAGTGGAAGGTGTGAAGGAGTCACTTCCTCAAAGAAATTTCTGACTATAAGACTCCTACATGTAGCTACAGAAACTTAAACAATTACATTTCCCTAGATCAGAAGATATTTGGCAAGCACTTTCAAGAGACATCAAGGTTTTTTGATTCAGTTATATTCCTCGATATGTTCTTTTTTACCACTAAGCAACTAAAAAAGAATGGATCATTCCAGTTTTCAATCCAGTTTTCAAAAATTAAAGTTACTGGGTTTTTTTGTGGGTTTTTTTTTTTTTACAAAGCTGGTCATCCTACTACAGTAAGTATCTATTGTTCTAAAGCTACAACTTGCCCATGAAAGACTCCTATAAATGTAAGTGAATCAGCTCTGTTTAGTGACTTATCTGTTATCTGCCTGCTTATGTTCCCAACAATGATTCTCACTCTGAAATAGTTTGTACTTGCATGTTTAGAAGGGAACTTTAATCTTTACCCACAGTTTTTTTTTTTTTTTAGTTTTTCTTTTTTTTATTCAACAGAGCAGTAGAATACGGTTCGTGATGCTTAGTGTTCATGTTTAATTTGCCTTTTGAACACTTTGATATATATATATTTTCATTCAATTGGCTGTTTGTAAGCACATGGCATTACCTATCAGCACCTGAATACAGACGGACTTAGCATTTTATGTGGAATAAGGCAGTGGAAGTGTTAGTAGAGTGATAAGTAAAGAACACCGTCTCTATATATCATGTCCTCTAATCTGACTGCTGCTTCGTGGCCTGCAGTGGGAAGAGGAAGCTCAAACTCATTGGGACACATCTGGAGTTTGTGGATGGGCTGATGCAGAGCCACGTCCAGCAGCAAGTGCTGCTTCCCAAGAACAGCAGCAGTCAGGTAGTTCTGCAGATCCAATCTGTCTGTTGTGAATATATTTTTAAAGGCACCATTTTGAATCCAAGACCAAATTGCATATGATATAAAATAAATGCTATAATAAAACACAGAGGGGAAAATAAACAGCATTCGTAAATGAGGTGAATACTGTTACTACTAAAGTGGAGGTGAAAAATGATTAAAACTCAGAGACAGTCACATATGGTCCGAGGTGAATGGGTGAAAATGTTTTGGGGCTATAGAATTACATAACAGTAAAATTATTATTGTCTTTCTGGAATAAGAAATACATATTCACATGTCTGTATATGTGGAAAGGTTAAATAATGAATGTAAGGGGCCTTAACACTGAGCCTTGGGGCACACCAGAAGAGATGGTAAATTTAACTCAAGGATACGAAGATCAACTGTTTGTGGCTGAAAAGATACGATGTTACATGACACGTTATCTGACTATTGTAAATGTTCTGACATAAAATCTCTTTGACCTAACATTTTTCAAATAATTTGCAGACTCTCACCTATGACACGCCTGCAGCAGAAAACAGTCAGATTTGCTGCAGCACCATTTTTCTGAAAGTAGCCAATCAAACAGTGGCCTGTTTGGTCAAACTGACATACTATCCTGATCCAGTATTTACAAGCTTCACTGCAGAGAGGCTGGGAAATGATGCCCGTGTTGTTATTCACGTAAGTATTTTCAAAAAAATTACCCAAAAAGTGACTTGAGTTTCTAAAAGGTTATAGTTTGTTTCTGTTTCATTTCAGAAAAGTTCAGATAAACTGGAGATGACAGCAGCAGAGTTGTTGGTGTGGGGCATTGAGGGTGAAAAACAACATCCCTGCGTCAAAGTCAAAGAAAACCGTAACAAAACAGACTCCTTTATCTGTGACATCCAAGGAGTTAACAATGCTAACTTTAGGGCTATAAAGGTCAGTTATTTTTAGTATTCGGTTGTAATTTAACAGTTTAGTTGCACTGCGTTGGTCTGGTTGTGTGATTATGCTTGTTCAGTTATTTTTTGGGGATTACGATTTTCTGTTGCTCACCCTGCTGGGCTGACCGGGTTTGAACAGAGGAGCAAAGACTGAAAGATGGGGAGGATACAAGCAACTCCCAAACATTCTCTGTGAAAACAACCAGCTGATTTGACAAATACCTGAAAGATCTATAAAAGGCTAGATGTTTATGTGCACACAGCCAAGGCCTCATAACAGATCTGCTAATATAACCACCAAGGAATCAATAGCTGCCATTTTAAATTCCAATACAACCTTTGCTCATACATGAAATTTTGAAATTAATCGCTGTAGATTTTTTTTTTGCTAGACCTTTAAAGTACAGCTTACAGCAAGGGTTAAAGCAAGAGAGTTAATCAGTGAATTCAAAGCAGACTTTTATCACATAATAGAAAATCCTTAAAACCTTTTCTATTCTTTTCTTGCAAGAAGGTTCTTACTGGTTTGAACCAAACAAATTTATCTTGCAGTAAACAACACAAAAATGTCATGCATTCTCATCTTTTCATAGTTACTGTCTGAAGTTTACCTCAATATATCACTCATAAATCTTTCTTAATGACCAATAAATAACTATTTTAAATTTGACTCCAGATTAAATATGGTGACACAACTGTGTGGATGCAGACTCTGTCTTCACTGCATCTGGGCCTTATGATTCTACATTTCCTTCTCAAGTGTTCTATTCTTATTGGTAAGTTTTCTAAATGAGCTTAATAGCTAATTATTCCAGAACATATTTTTCTATTGACATTTTTTTCCAATGTAAATTTAATAAATCAAATATTAGTCAGCATGTGGGATAAAGACCAAGATGCTTTTGTGTTCCATGTTGTCGAAGTTTTATGGTTCCAATTAAAACCTGATTTTCTTTCAGTGCTGGTGGTTTTCTGTCAGTGGCAAAAGAGACAAACAAGCTCTGATTACTGACCGTTTCTAAGCCCGAGGATCACTGAGAACAAGGACAGCCCAAGAATTCTGAGTGTTACATCATGATCTTTGCTTTGTCCATACATTTTTAAACATTACAGTATCTTCTAACATCCTTCTGTATCATCCAAATGTACCCACCCTGAACCGTAAGTGAACTAAATGGCTGAAAAAGGCACATAGGAACTGTTGAATTGCCTGTAAGACAGGTTACTGAAAGCACTTGCTATAAAAATATAAAGACAATTTCCAGAAAGTCATATATTATAATTTGTGTTACCATGACAACTGCCACAACTATACAAGACTGTTAACATGTGGCGACTGTCCCTTTCAGTCAGTGTGTTGATTTCCATGAGTGGATGGACCAGAACCTCCTCCAGTTTAATGAAGAAAACAAAGTTGTCGTTGTTTTGGGTTGTGAAAATATGAGGATAGAAATCAACATTCCATTAGACATTATGAGGATAAAAATAACAAAGAATGCTAGAAATCTATATGTGCTTATGTTGTTAAGTTTATTTTAAAAGCTTTATAATAAATTGACCAACGTAAAAATAACTGCTAGTGTTATTTCCTGTCAAATACATAGAGGAAAAAATGGTGAGTGCTTTAATTTCTATTATGAATTATTTTAATGTCTGTGAAGATTCACATAGCTGCAGCATGTCCAGAATGCTGCTCCTGACCAACAAGAGGAAACTGGATCATATGACATCTGAGTTATTAAATTACTGCACTGGCCCACTGCTTGGAAAAATTATATATTGTTAAAGTGCTTTATAGGATTAGACTAGTCAGGAGTGAAAACATACAGAAGCTTTTGCCTGAAGTGATTAAAAATCTTTTGGTATTTTTAATCTCATATTAACTGTTCATTTGCTTAAAAAAAACTATATGGATTTTTTTTTTCATATTATGCATTTATTGTATCTCATATTTTTATTCCAGTTAATCTTAAGTACTGCTTCTTTTTTTTTGTTTCTTTTAATGCTGAAAAGTACTTTAAGTTGACCTTGTGTATGAATGGTGGTATTGGTGACCTGTTCAGGGCGTACCGCTGGAGATGGGCACTGGCACCCCTGACCTGCAAAGACAAGCATATTGGTTAATGGATGGATGGGAAAATAATGAATAATGGTATGCAAACAAACTTGCCTTGCAAATAGTATAAATTTTCAACTTCTTTTACAGTTTTCCTTGATGAAGAGTAGTGTAATAGCATAAGTCTACAAAGACTTCTGGTTCTCCTGTTGCTACACTCCATTACTGATGGTAATGTTTTTAAATTAACAGAGGTGGTAATTCAACACTAATGCCTTTAATAACCCAAGTCTGCCTTTATGGTCAGTCTTCTTTACAATTGGAAATTGTTCAAATGTCAATACTGGCTTTATTATTTGATGAAACTGATCAATTCAATAAAAGTAATTAAACATGGTGGGAATACAGTGCACTTTTACCATGTCTGGACCTGTTACTCACATAAAGAAGAGGAACTTTGTTTTGTTCCTAGAGTGGGGATCTTTTTTTTTTTTTCCTAATGTGACTTAATGGTTATTGAATGGGCTTACAAAACTTTATAGGCAGGCCAGTGCAGGAAAATAACAACATAACCCTGTTCAGCTACGCCATCTTGTGGTGTAACTTCTATTATATCACAATTTTAATCTTGATTAAAATTGTCCAATTAATTTGCATTAGATTTTCAAAGAAATGCACAATCGTTATATATCTATCTGAAACTGACCCTTTGATTCAGACCATGTTACCAAGATGTAATTATTTTTGGCATAATTCTCACAATCTATTCTTAAGTTATGTGACACAAACAGGGAAAACTGATCATTCACATGAAGAAAGACATCGGCTAAACAAATAGGTAAAAACGTCAAACGCTTACAGAAATGTGGCGGGCAGAAGAAAAAACATATTACTGACAAATATCTCACTAACAACTTTGACAACTTACCGTGGTTTGTAAATCAATGATTTAAATTTAACCCCAATTTTTTTTTTTTTTTTTTTTTTTTTTTGCGGGGGGGGAATGAATACAAAGCAATAATAATATTACACAAGTAAAAGAACAAGAAAAAGGTACAGTGCAGTAAAACTACTCATATAAAAAACTTTTTTTTTTCCAAAAAAGGTTACTCAATGTAACATGTACTACCCACTTTTGAGCATAAACAACATCAGTAGCCTATAGGCTACTTATTAACAAGCTTAAGGTGCTGTACTAGTATTAGCTAGTCATCTTTTAGCTAACATTACCCGCATTTAACAGCATTGGTGAGCTCAGTCAGTTAGTTTGGGGGAAAAACTGTGCAAAGTTCTCTGCGTTTTGCTGGTTTGCTTCTATCATTCTAACACACCTGAGCAGCTCTGCACAGCAGCAGCGAGGTTGTAAACCCAGCGCGAGCGTCTCAGTTCTCATGTTGCGTTTAACGGCGGCTCGGAAAAACACGTGTTCACAACGGATTAAACCGATATGGGAAGTGTGGAAGCCCTTACTGTATCAAATTGATATAGGAATAACAAAGAAATTGGCCATTCTGAGGTAAAAACAACAAACAGCTTCTAGTCCAGGGCGGGGGGGGGGGGGAACACGGCTGACTCCGTGGGCTGTCAATGCCCCGCAATGCCCGCCCATACCGCCGGGCCTGCAGCAGCTGCTGGATGCCTATTTTCAAAGTTAGTAGACAAAATAAGTAGCAATGTTTATGTAAGCAAATATCCACCGAAATGGGTGCTTGTAGTATCTGTCATGCCGTGAGGTACACACCGGATAGTTGCCAGCACACCAACTGCACCGTGAAGATTCTGCCCATTAACAGAATGGATTCAGATGTATTCTTGCATCAGGTCATCTGATACTGGGCAAGTAAAAAGGCATTTCACCAACTACCGGGTGGGTCGTAACCGGTAAGGCTTCACCAGGTTAGCAATGGTAGGAATCGTTGGGGTGGCAGTAATGACAACTTCCCGACACTAGAGGGCATTTTTGTTAATGAAATGTATCAAAACTCATCCCTTTATGTGCGGACAACGTTTCACCTTGAATTCAGAAATACTCATAGACTTTTAGAATAAGTCGGTTCGGACTATTTAATGATGGATCATGTGCTGTTAGTTTTCGGATGACCATGTAAAAATTTCATTTAAAAAACGGTAATTTTAGCCACGTTAAACGCAGTATTTTTATTCGGTGAGCGCGCGCTCACTCAACAGGTGCGCTTTTTTTTACCCGGAGCTTTAAGTGTATGGACCAGGTGAATTAATTTGTGTAAACACGCAACAGGGTTACTAAATCTTTTGTAAATTATGTGTTGTTTTTATTTCCGGTTTCGCACATTTCCTTCCAATTTTTGCACTTCTTCTTTCAGCGAACCGCAGCGCATTTACGCACATCTCTATGGACACAGAGCCCACAGTGTCCTGCAGTCCATCAGTGTCTCACTGTCTCAGTCAGAGCTACCTCTTTTGGTACAAGATGATCCTGCTGCTCGGTCTGCTTTGCTCCATCTTGGGAGAACCTGCTCAGTGTCTGGAGGAGTTAGAAGGAGACCTCCGTCAGCTCGCTGTGGACAACAGCTCTGTTTACATCGCTACAGAGGAGAAGCTGTACCAGCTGAGCCATGACCTGACACTGATCTACAGTCTGACCCAGAGAGGGATGTTAAAGAGCGGGGACCAACCGGACAAAGAGGAGTTTTACAGAGACCCAATGAAGGCTGCAACTTTTAGAGTTAATGTTTTATTACCATTTGTTAAGAATGACACATTGATCAGCTGTGGTGTGACTGGAAACAAACTCTGTGGTTTCTGTGAAGTTCTGGACCTGAAGAACATCTCTAAGCTGGTTTACAGTGAACCCATCCAGGTTGGACCTCAGAGGAACATCAGCAGTGGGTCTGTCAGCTTTCTGGTGGATGTGAAGGAGGATTCAGGTCAGACTGAGACTTACATTC
>CAEGAE010055702.1:0-37086 GCA_903067095.1 Girardinus metallicus | reverse complement strand
AAGATAGCAAAGCTAAAAATGTAAAGAGAAGTGAAAAAAAAAAAAAGAAAAAAACAAAAATAAAAAAAAAAAAAAAAAAAAAAAAAAAAAAAAAAATCAAAACAAAAAAAAGAGCGGACAAAAAAAAAAAAAAAAAAAAAAAACTAAAAAAAAAAATGGGAGAGTTTCATGATGAAAACGGTAAAAACAAACGCTGATCAAAAAGTTCTGGAAAATATTCCGTGGACTGATGAGGCAAAAGCGGAACTTTGTGGAAGGTGTGGGTCCCTTTTCAAAATACAACACCTATAGTTAAACATGGTGGTGGTAGCGTGATGATCTGGACCCGCTTTGCTGCTTCTGGACAACAAGTTCAGCTCTGTAACAGATAACGCTGAAGGAGAATGTCTGGCTATCAGTTTGTGATCGTAAGCTCAAGCACACTTCGCTAAAAAGCAGGTAAATTAGCCAAAGCACACCAGCAAGTCCGCCTACGGCTGGCTTTAAAAAAAAAAAAGCAACGAGATGATGTTTTCGCAGTGGCCTAGTCAAAGTCCACAGTTTAATCGGCACTATTCTTTCATAGTGATGTAAAAGATTTGTTGCCATCTGTAAACAAAATAATTAGTGAGAACAACAACAGCAGCAGCAAAAATGTCAATAAGGGCACACATCCTTTTACCACTGCTTGTTTTTACAAAAGCGCACATACAGGCCTTTCTGGTACCGGTGCAACTCTGCACCCATTTCTATATGCGAGTCTGGAGACAATCCAGGAGTGGAAAACACCCATGCAGCAGCAGCGCTGCATATTTGTATTCAGCTCAGAGACTTCTAAAGCTGAACTTTGGGCCAAACTATTATATAAAGGTAAAACGAAACACATCGTACCAAATCATATCAGCTCTGTACTGCAGCAGGTGTGGAAACAGCCACCAGCTGCTCCTGCTCATAAAGTGAAATAGTAATACCTTTTTTTTTTTTTTAATCATTATTTTTAGTTCTTATTGTTTTTGTGGCAGAGCATAGGCAGTGAGCTGCAGAGGCCAAAAAAAAGGTGTGTGAGAGAATAGATGAACAAAAAAAAAAAAAACATCTCAGTGCCTAAAAAGGTTTGGTCTGTCAGCATCCTGTGTAGCATTTCCTTTGTGTCAGCCAATCAGTGGAGCTGTGAAAAGTAGCTGACAGACCTGTTCCTGTCACACTTTCCCCAAAAATCGGCGGGTCTACCATGGATAATGAGGCTCATCATCCAGCACACACAAACACCTAAAAAGTCTTGAAATAATGTTTTTTTTGTTTTGTTTTGTTTTTTTTTACTCAAAGACAAACTTGCTCTGAAAAATTGGAAGGAAAATCCTCAGTACTTTTCAAAATATCTGGCGACATACTAACAGAACCTGTAGAACCCCACTAAAATAAACTTAATCAAGCCACTTTATTTTATTTATTTAAAGGTCTACTTTAAATGAATCAAACTTTTCAGTATTTGGCAATTAGTAATCCATAATCACCTGATGGCACAATGATCAATTCCTCTTAGTATTCGAAATAGGGAAGACAAGAACACGCCCTTTAAGGCAAATCTTTGAGAGAGCAACACAAACAAATGACTCAACTATATTTGCCAAAACCCATATTTATCTAGTCACCACACACACTGAGCAGGGATCCAGAGGTAAAAAAAAATAATAATAATAATGTAGCAAATGTTTTACCAGGTCTACATGACAATAAACATATACTCAAATTTCATATTTGAGGCATATCAAAAAGTAGCCTTTTCCATCCTACCATAACAAATGTAACATGAGTGCTACTAAGTGCTTAGCAGCACTTAGTAGTTTGTTTCTCTCATCTGGCATCAGGTGCTGCCAGATGAGAGAAAAACTACCCACATGTCAGCTCATAGGTAGCATCCACATATAAAAAACAGGTTGATCGAACTACGATGAGTTTGGCCCAGAAACAAAGATGTCTCTAAAAGCAACTATGAGTGATGCTGTGGGCTGGCTGCTATTCCAAATTGATCTTTGGAATCACATTAAATCCCTTTAAATTAAACACCTGCTGGCATCTGTCTGTAAACGTATAAACCGGTCATCTGTGGGCCTTTCTGAATAACACAGGGGCTACAAAATATATTTTTTGGAAGTTGTCCATCTTTTCAACTGAATTAGGACTATTTTTGCACCACTGAGTTCAAAAATGACATCCATTTTTCTCAGTCAGATCAGGTTTTTATTCTAATTTGATTTAGAGAAATCCAATCTTCTGACTAAACTGATGACATTTTTGTGACATTATCAGTTCATTTCTCTTAATATTTCTCATCCAAAAAAAGGTTTTAGGAGAAAAAAAAAGTGTTTTCTAACAGAGTGTATTAATGAAATGTTACAAACTTGGATTTGTAACATTGAATGATAAATACTGATCAGGGTAAGTACATGTGAAGTGAACATCGTGTCTTCATCTCTTCTCTGTGCTGACGGAGTCTCTCCTCCTGCTCATCACTCATTGATCCAGATTCTCAGGAAATCGATCCAGATGTGAGAATAAGTCATGCATTTTGATGCTCCTGTTGCATCCACAGCTCAGAAAGTTGATGTGATGGAACAAAGCCAATGTGATTTTTGGATCCAGCTCATCAAAATAAGCCTAAAACAGTTACAGACAATATTTTGGGCTGTTGATCAGTGTCATGATTGACATCATCAGGCTAAATCAATGAACAAATGGTTTACCAGATTCAAAACAGTCATAGAAGACCAATGACTGGAATTTGGTCACCGACTCCTGTCTGTTTGCTGCACCCTTTGGAAATGAACGAGCAAAAACCCAATGTTATCCTTTCAGCAAAATAATTTTCTATAAAGTAAACTGACAGCAAGGATACCAACAATTGTTCAATTTCTGGTTTTGTTAAAAACAATTACATCCAAGCGTCGGACATTTTTCCCGCAGCATAAAGATACTAAACTTCAAGGTTTCATTACTTTTCAGTTTGGGATTATGCTGCTGCAACAAAAAGATGAATTTAGTGCATTAACTACGCCACAGCGTCTGCCCGAGACCCAGAGAAATGAATGCATCATCACGTCTTCCACTTTGTGCCGTGGCTATATGAGCTGCATAAACTCCATCTAATTTCACGCGCAAGTGGCGCCTGCTACGTACGAGACAGAATCTAATGTTCTAAAACGATGCCTGAGCAGGTGAAGGATTGGAAAACAAGAAACGAACAAAGACTAAGGACGGGTCGAGTATAAAATAAAGATGTAGAGAGGGTAGACGGAGGCGCTCGGAGGGATTTCAGAGGAGAACATCTCGTGGTTTGCGCCTGAGGTTTTGGCTGACTGTCAGCGATGCTATCAAACAGCCACGGCTCAGATGTAGCATGTGATTTTTTTTTTTTTTTTCCCCTGACAGCTACACAATGAGTTTGCAAAATACAACCACGCAGACAGTTAGGAGCTTTAATTTCCTAGACCAGCGCTTGGCGCACGCCGAATTCCCAAAACGAATGAAAATTCTATCATCCCGTGAAAATATTCCTCTCGAGCAGGGAGCCGCGCTTTATTTGCACACTTGCTGATCGCTGGAAATGTTTTGGAGCGTGACACATGAAAGGCGTTGATTGACAAGCCAGAGATGAAAACAAAATCCCTTTTTCCTGAAGGAGTGAAATTCGACTAACGAGTGCAGTCAACCAATCGAATGCGAGGGGGTCGGGGGTTCTCAAGCTGACACTTATCTGCGTTGAGCCCTCAGAAGAGCGGGTGGAGTCCAAAACCCAAAGCGTGAGCGTGTCAACTACTTCCATATGTTGGAGCAGAGATAGAAGCAAAAGACATAAAAACACTCAAAATTTTACCAGATGTTAATCTGAAGCTGCAGGATCATTTAGCTTGCAACGTATGGTTTATATGGCAATGAAGGCTAACAACATGATACAACATAGCTTACTCTTCCGTAACAATGGATGCTGCATTTGATACTGGCTGAAGCACCAGCACGCTGACAGAAGACGACGAAAGAAAACTGAATGCTGAAGTTTGTTTATATTCTGTTTATTAATGCTTTAACAATAACATTAAAAGACATGTTATTTCTGAACACTGCAATGATATCGATTGTAACTAACATACTCCTCGGCTTCCATCATCGCAGTATTCTCACCAGTCGCTCTGAGCGATTGGATCTCGATGAAAGGTTTAGACTAGATTAGGGTGTAAAGGGCAGTGAAAGTCCATCCAAGTGACCAATTGTATTTTGGGCATCCAGAGTTCAGATTCTAGCCATTTATTTTCGTGGTTAGTTGAATTTTTGCTGCCATTGTCTCAGAAATATTCTCAGCGTTTGTGCATCGACACCGAGAGCAATACAGGCAACCTAACCTTTGACTGTAGTTGCTCATCAAGTTTAGAGTCTTTTGTGTGAAACTAACTTCATAACCTTCAAGAAGAGGCCTGCAGACAGTTACCTCTGAAAACAAAGTGTCTGCGAGGAAAAGCAGATGTTGCAACTTATTAGAATCACTGGCTGATGTCTTAGATGTGTTACCGCTTCCACACGGCTGATTTAAATTACTGAGTCATTATGTTGCCTTTGCTAAAATTATTAACAGCCTGAAAATGTCATAAAGCCATTTGAATCTGGTTTATGGAGGAAAGACAAACGTAAAATGTGCAGGACAGTCTGCTTTAATTATTGGCATTGGACACCTCTGTTCCTAGTGACTGGATCTATTGTAGTGTAGCTATAGTAGATTACCAAACTTTTTGGAATGCCAAACCGTCCCCAGTGAACAGCAATGAGAATCTGATCATGTTTCAGGGACACTTGTGTAGAAGTTGAATTAAAAAAAAAGAAGATTGGCAGAAGTGATCTGTTGCTGCTAAAGCAGAGTCAAGTGTTTCATCCGCACCATGGAGATAAGGTGAAGTGGAGACCTAAATAAAGGTGTCAGTGGATGTCTGTGATGGGCTGGCAGCTAAGCTATGGACAATAGGCATATCAAGCACAGTATGTGCTGGCTCTATGGTTGGATGAAAGGCGCAATGTAGAGGCGGCTGGGTATGCACATCATATTACATGCCCCACTTGCTGCCAACCTGCTGTTGTGACACTCGGTGCTCTTTTCTCAAGAAGAAACCTTGAGTGAGTCATTGGATTCCTACAAGCTTGCCGTTCTGTGTCTTGACACTTTATGACTTTCTTTGGGCCTGAACCTTCTATGAAACGGCGTCACTTCAGAGCCATAAGAGCAGAGCTGAGATTCAAAAAGGTCGCCGCCGTCACCCGCTCCCGATCAGTTAGAGTTAGCACTCGCAGCTACCGTCAGTCACAGATGTAGACGCTGTGGAAATTCAATGAAATGAACAGAGGAATGTGAGATTCCTCTAGGATCTCCTTTAAACTGTGGTGGCCTTCAAAACATAGCCAACACATTACACACTGAAGGCCAAACTACATTAATGTCATTCAAATACAACATACATTAACAATAGGGCCATTTTCACATTCAACTTTTCCTTCCTTAGGTAACTTTCCTTCGCCTTTTCTCAGCCTCTACTTTGGACTGCTGTCTCTAGTTTATTTTTTCACTCCTGAGAGCTGCGCAGCGCACACTAGCTAGCTTCTCAGTCAAACAGACAGGAGCTGTCAGTGTTGCTTTTTGACAATAAAATGAACTTTGACATCTCAAACTCTGATTATGCTTAATATATATGCACAAATATAGGCTACACACACATATCTCATGTGATTTACATTGTTTTAACATTTTAATATATATATGTAGCCATGGTGATGCATCACTATCAATTACATTTAGAGGAAACCATGAGAGCTGTACTTTTTCTACACTGCTAGCACCAACAATATTCATGTAACTTACTGCCTGATTATTAGTACATCATAACTTCAACTCGAAGCTCCAAGGTACAGCATTCGGTTAGATCTCGACAAGAACAAAGATGTTACCAGGTGCCGCTATGTTGTTTAGAGGTTTTAGGCCAGTCATCCTAAAATAAATGTAGATATTGTAGAAATTTAATATGTTACCATTTTACAGTCAGGTATTTATGTGCTTGTATACCAACAGTGTTATTTGCAGTGTCTTGGTAAAGTAAGCTAAGAAATATTGTTGATATTCTCAGTGACAGAATGTCACAAAATAATGCATAATAATAATAAAAAAAAAATTATTTTTTTCAATGTTTCACCCAAAAATCTGAATGGTGCGCAATGCATTAGTGTTCAGTCCTCCCTACGCTGATAGCCCTGTACAAATACCTATAAGAAAACTGTAGAGACCATAGCTACATTCACACCAGAGGGAAATGTGACCCAAATCCGATTTGTTTATCAATATGCGACCTATATCCGGCTTTCACAGCAGTCTGAATAACCAACTAATACAAATACATTTCACAGAATACATTGGGACTATGATGAGAAAGAATGTTAAAAGAATAAGAAAGCAAATTCAGGTCATGTAAAAAAAAAAAAAAAAAAAAAAAATCATAAAAGGGGAGAGGAAAAAAAATACTAATATTTTATATTTGATTCATTTTGAAACCTTATACTGGGTTTCAGAGTCAAATACTACCCTATGCATAAAAGAAACAGAAATAAAGTTGTGTTATGCAGATCAACAACACAAAGTGTCCGTCAGGTTCAGCAGGACAGAGCACAAAACGCAAGCTAATTAATTCATAATGCAACTCAAATTAATGGGTGTTGCAAAGCCGAGTCGTTTTTTTTTTTTTAAGTCGACCATGAGCCTCAGAATTAAACAGTCAACAGGAAGACATCAAGATCCTAACAGTAGTGTGTGTGCGTGTGTGAGAGTTCGGTCTGCTGGTCAGAGCCAGGCCCCATTAAAGCTGGACCTTGAGTGTTAATGTGATATTGTTCGGTTTATTACAGTCCAGCATCTGCCAAGACAGACTTGCGAGGGCTGATCTCATGCCAGCACTTCCCCTGCTCCATCCCTTTTCTCCTCCGCTGCGTCTGCTTCACCAAAACGTCTACATGCGTCTTTCTGCCAAGTCAGCTGCATCACTGGAGAACAGCTACAGCTGAAGGACCACTCGGTTACGATTCGTCAGTCTTTATTCTTTTTAGTGCTGCGGTAATCAATGGTTAATGACCTACAATGTGAACTCAGCCAATTTGAAAGATTCTGACTGAGATTAAAAGAGAGCGGGACACGTCGGAAGAGTTCAGCATTACTGGGTTTAACACTGTGTGAGAAATGCCTGGCATCATTAAAAAAAGAACTAAAAATGTATATTGCCTGAAAACACACACGTTGCTGTTTGGCAACCTGATGTGTGCTTTCCTCTCTATGTGGGTCTGCTCCCTCTGTCAGAGTGGGGAGAGATTTGGAGAGCGCAGCTGCCCCCTACGGGTGGAAAACCAATGCAGAACAGCAGAGAGGCAGCTTCTGTTTGTTTGTGCTGCATCACGGCTGGAAAAGCCAGAGAGGTGCTGCTGCTGGACTGTAATTAGTCAGCTTCTGTCGCCAAGGTCACCAAACACCTGCAGCCGCAGAGTGAGGGGGGAAAAAAAAGACGAAAAAAAAAAAACCAGTGGACTCTCCGTGCTGGAGAACAGATCCTGCTTGCTTGCTTGGAATGCCAAGCGTCTGAGGTGGCCTTGCATAATTTCTCATGCCTGTAGAATAACGCTGGGAGGCTCTCGAAGCGCCGAGCCGCATGCTGTTCTAGGGTTCTCTGCATTCAAGGTTCTGGCTGTTTGCAGGCCAAGTTCAATACAGCAAAGACAAAATGTGGTGTTTTTCTCACTGCTTTCACATATCGAGGCTTACAAACCACAAATAACAAAGTAGAAACACTAAACTCTGATCTACCAAAATGGGACATACAGGTCCAGAGAGCATGTTGTTCTACAGCCAGGGAGAAGAGAAGGAAAGAAATCAGCCGATTGCCAGAAGCAGATATATATATATATATATATTGATTATTTTTAGCTTGACTAGTTCCTTATCACTCTCAAAAGGATTAGCTTAAAATCTGTATCAGCAGGTAAGAGCAAACAAAAACAACAAAAAAAAAAAAACAAAGAAAAATCAGGCATGGTGATTGATGTGCTGTTAGTATAAATCCTCTCACTTGCAGGTTTTCCTTCAGATCAAACCCAACACGCTGTGAAGTGCACTCCAGCAAAGAACAGACAAGACGGGAAGAATAAGTGAAAATTCCTGCTATGAGCAGATTTTCTGTCAAAAGCAAGACAAGCGGATGCTTTCAAAGAACATGCGCCTCAGATGGAAGTGTGAGGGGAGAAGACAGAGGGCGGCTAGTTAACTGCTGGATTTTACAACCTACACTGCAACCAGAGTCGCTCTGCGTTAATCCAGGACGCTGCCACATAGACATCCCCTCATATTATTATACTCTGATGCCAGTGGTGGGGGAGAGAACTCATTTATACGTATTGCTAATCAGAAATACTGGTAATAAGCAGTGAGGTTGCTGGCTGAGAGCACAGCATCATCTTCCACAGTTGCACCAGTTACAACAACGACTGCTCCACTATACAGACGATTGGACTGTCAGGAAACATTAAACACGTTGCAGGAATATTCACCGTGGTGCCAAGAGAGGTGGGAAAAAAAAACAAAACAAAAAAAAAACAAAAACACGGCGCAACCATAATAATGAATCACAGACTCATTCAAACATTGGCTCGTCCGTTTAGTCGCCGACCCACACAACCGGACGAGCCGCTCACTTCCTCACTGAACCGCTCATTCATGAGCTCCGCTGCGTCTCGCGGCTGCTTCAGTCGATCCAGTCCACTGACACGCGATGAAAGATGCGCAAAATATCCGCAGAATACGTCACGGAGCTGGAAACGCACCGACATAAATACCAGCGATTTCATTTCTTTTGAATCTTTACGTTTTTGTTAAAGATATCAAAAAGTGTAGTTTTCTCTCTTGATCACGTGTGATGACGGCAGGACACGGCTGAGTTGTGAAGTGTTTTTTCCCCACCAGAAGATTTTTGAAAGAGCCAGGATTTTTAAGATTTGCACCAACTTAAATTCAAAGATACTTAATTGACATAAATTTAACTACATTAAAAAAAAATCTGATTCATTTATCTTGACTGATTTCCACATCAATTCTGAATAGTTTGTGACACTGTTGCTGTTGTGAATGATGAAGCAAGTGGTAACGGAACTATAACTCTAATTGCAACTGTAACTTCAAATCCTGTCAGAATTTGTTTTGTCTGGTTGGTTTCTGTGTGTGAAATGGGCAAATTAACTATCTGGCTAAAACTCCTCAAAAATCTTAAATGTTTTGTTGCAGTCAAGCAGAAAATGAAAATCACGTTTGAAGAAGAATCTCCCAACATGCAACAAAAGAATAGTGAGAAACAAATGAAAATATAATTACAATATAAACAAAACGCTTGTTCACATAAAGAAACAAATGGACATGTTGGATATTTATAAAAATCTACATTTAAAATTAATTGATTTTAGCTTTAAAAACACTGACTAAACATCCTACATGTCACGGACAAATCAGAATTTACGACCAAGACGTCTAAAATTGGGCAGAGTGACAAATATGTTATAAAGGGACATATTTTATGGTGCATTACAGCAGCATATAGATACAATTATTGTAGAAATGAACAATAGAGTCCATCTTTTATCTCTGGTTTTTAATCGTGGCAGGACACAGTCAGTGAAACCCTCATGAACAAACTCGGATATAAAGTCCATTGCGATCAATGAGAGCACCGACAGGTTCTCCATGTCAGTGGGGAACCTGTGCCACACCGCTTCTCATCATGAAGCATAAACAGCCACTATAAAATAAAGCTTCAAGGTTAACTGTCTGAAGGATCCACTTTCTAGTTTTTATTTTTCCTCAAGGACAATCAGGAAGATGGCTGCAACCGTTTTCACATCAATGTAATATCCAAACCGGGACAATGGAAATGTACAAACTAGACTTGAGGGAGTTCTTCACTTTAAAAAAAAAAAAAAAAAAGATGTTTTGTGACATCTTGATGTCACACACACACGCGAAGATTTGGGATAAGTTAAAAAAAAAAAAAACTTTCTTAAACCGTTTTCAGTGCAGACTGAGTGCAGCAGCAGCTAAAAGGTCATTTGTGGATTCTCATCAGTGCCGTCGGAGCCAATTGAAAGCAGCAGAGAGAGAAAAGACATTTTTCTGAACTGCCCTGACCATGAAGCAGTCCGCTTTAAATCAGTTGGGTATTGCTTAATGTAAGCACATCTCAACTCCCAGCCAGCATCTTAAATGCAACAGCCACATTCCACTGCAGTCCCTACTGGCCTGCCATACATTATTCACGTCTTTAAGATTCTCAGAGCTATGCGAGGGCCTTCTCCAAGTTCAATAATGAAAATGTATCCTAGCAGCATACCAGTGGCTAAAAAAAAAAAAAAAAAAAAAAACTGTTTAAACAGCCAGTTTAAAAGGGTCACGCTATAAGAACACAGTTCGTTTTTTGGGGGTGGGGGGTTTATAATTTTTTTCCCCATTTCATGTCATTGCAACTCCCATAAAATAGCTAAACTAATTGACATTTTAATCAAATCCCCTTCCAGCTGCTGTACTGAAGCTGCTCAGACTTCACGGGCAACATTAAAGTCGTCCACCGCGTAGGAGTTCAATCCCATTTTCAACACTTCTCGTTTTAATGAACTCCACACTCGGTCGCAAAAATGACATTTTAATCTGTGATATATTACAACCGTTACACGAACGAGCTCACCATCCTCACACATCTGCATCTTTACGTGAGATTTTTCCGTCTGAACGGTAAACTCCTGTCGCTTCAGTCAGGATCAGATCAGCGTCAGTTTTACTTGTAAAAGTCCAACATTCGTGATTCTTAAGAGTTTCTGGTGGCAGATCAGACTAATTGTGGTTTGCATTAATATCTGTCAATAACTCTATCAACCATCTCCTTTAATCAAAGGTTTAAAGAGCATTTGTGCTTAATTAGTAAGTCTAATCTGAAGCAAATACTTGTTTAAAAGAAAAAAAAAGAATGAACTCAAAACTTCACATTTGGTTCTGAACTCGGCACAATAAATAAACCTTGCTGGATGATAAATAGCCAAAACTCCTGTTTTGACATCATCTAGGTTCTGCAAAGTGATTTTTTTTTCTTGGTTTGTTTATATGTCTTCCTGTTACACTTGTAGGCACTTTAAAAGTTCAACACTTTTTCTGTGCAGTTTACACATCACTGAGCATATCTGGAGTGGGGGACGGAGGGGCAACGTCTTGCCAGAGGACACTTCAACACACGAGGGTCCTAAGCCTCGACAGCTGACCTTCTCATGGGAGAGTGACCACTCTGAGCCTCTTCCTTGCAGCATGCTACTGCTTGCATTCATGTACATGAAATGCTCCAGTTGGATCACAGAGGATCAAGACGTCGAGCAAAATTTCAAAGAAGAAATTCTGTCCTCACAACGTTAAGCTTTATAGATTACATCTAATGAATTTAGATGCTGCGTATGTTAGTGCTGTGTGTGTAGACAGTTATTTTTGCTGTGATATCACTGTCTTGGTATTTAAAAAGAAAGAAAGAAAGAAAGTATTAATCAGAAGATAAACATGGAAGGCTGTGCTAGTACCCTGCAAGTTGAATAATTATGAACTGAATCAGTTCAAGAATATGGCATGCTGAGGTGAGTAAAACATGACTAAAGGAGACAAAGCGTCTGCACTGTGTGAAATTAGATACCTGTTTTAGGTTGCTGCAGCATTTATTACATTTCAAAAAAAGCTAGCACTTTTGCTACAGTATCAGAGGATTAAAACGGATGTCAAATACTTAAAGGTGCATATTTTCATTAACAACGTTAGATGGAACGGTAATAGTTTGACGAGGGTATAAGAATATTTGTACCAATTTTAACACCTTTGAGAAACAAATATATTAAACAAATCAAATTCATTTTGTGGCAGATATAGTTGGAAAATGCTTATTTTTGGTTCACTACTTAACCTGTAGTCGTTCCTATTGAAATATGCATAACCAACTTTGTGGGAGCAAAATTAACTTGCTTTATTTGAAAGAGTGATGGTTATTTTTTTTCTACTCATGTTACACTGATGTATGTGGAGGCTGCTAGTCCTGTTTTTGACTCTATACTTCTCTAATAAAGGGAATTGTGCAGTTTGCTTTATATGTACGATACTGTAACAGTCTTAAATGACTGTACAATCTGATAAAAACCAAATTAAATAAGGGTGCAGGGCAGAATACCCCTTGCCAGAAGGCTTTTGTTGGGGATTTGCTTGAAATAAATAAAACAAATATTTTAAATTTTGCAGAGAAAAACTGTACATTGCACCGTCTCAAGTAATGTAGCCACTTGTATTTGGATTTGTTCTGTTTACTTTCTTCCTATCAAAAAAACCAAAAACAAAACGTCCTTCATCTCTGGACCTTAAACATTTCAATAGGAACGACTACAGGTTAAGCTCCAGAACATTGTTAGACACCCGAATCAGAACTTTAAAAATAATAATTCCTCATAAATGCCCAAACTGATGACCCCCACTTCTGACTATAAAACCCTCCAGATGGCTAATATCCCAAGAAAATCTCCAGCATTAATATTAACGATGGTTGACTGATTTGCCGCCTGTCAGCCCATGCTGATCTTACGCAACACCCGAGCAAACTCGCCGTGGGCAATAAACCGAGACGACGCTCTACACAGGACGGACTGCGGAAAGTTAGACGCGCGGGGCATGCATTCGGCGTGCGTTTGAACCTGTTGAGTTCCCAGATGTCCTGAGTGGGCGCAGCGGGGGTCCGGTTTGTCGGTGCGTACAGGAGCAGCTGGGGAGAACAGACTGGGAGACAAGAAGAGTCAACAATAACTCTCATTATGGTTCATTAATGGGCGAGTCAAAGCCCCGTGGATCACTTGTTCTGGATCTTATGTTGAACTGTTGAGGCACTTGAATTGAGCAAATAACATGGCAGGCACCTGTTAAATCTAAATGAAAAAGCATTTATTAAAGCTTCTCCTTGAGCCAAACGTGAACAGAATACTTAAAGTGAAAATAGCTTTGAGCCGGACATTTGGTCTTTAAACAAAAACATAACGGAGGAGTTAGGAGATATGATGTATATAACATAGCATGATTATATTTTCATTCATTTCAGGTCAATTGTAGCAGTTTTGGAAGGATGCAAAAGGTGCATGGTCTTACCCAATTGGATGATATGTTGTAGATCAATACATCTGCTTTGTTAGACTGGAAATTAATAAAAAATTAAGATAAATGTAGAAATTTGAGTTTGCAATATGGCTGGCGCTCATTTTGTTTAAGTTTCGACATGTTAAAAATTTTAACGCAATTAGTCAAAGGCTATTTGAGTTTATTCATTTATTTATTTATTGAATAGGCAAAAAGGTTCCGACTGTTTCTGGCATCCCTGTAAATGTGAGGCACGAGTGACAACGCTCACGTCCCCAACGCCAACACTGGCATCCACAGTCCACATTTCTAAAGAAATACTTTTTAAAAGAAGTTCCATAAATGAAACGCTTGAAAAGACAAATGAGTACAATAGTATTTTACACCAGTCTGATGGCTGAAGAACCAAATTAACCAATTAAAAGCAATAAATCTACATTTGTTGTTGAGCTCACACGTCAAAGAAAAAATAAAAGTTCGGGGGAGGGGTTTGACAAAAAAAATAATAAATGTTGCTCATTTTGTCAATACATACTTTGATTAAATGCAATTGTGATTAATTAGTAACACAACTCAATTAAAAATTTTAATTGAGTCCCAACACCGGTTCCCAATAATAAAGTATGAGAAGCTGAGGCTCCTTTGCTAACAATTTGAAACATTCTTTATGAAAGCATGCAGAATGTGTTAGTAGGGACACGCTGAAAGAAGAATTCAGCTGGTTTCACAGCTCAATCTGCCAGCCTATCACCTGCGACTCTGTTGCCGTCTGTGGCTAGACTCGCTTCACTTTTCGGCACTATGACATTTGATCAGATACACGGTAAAATTTTGGAACCGTGTGTTACAGATAAGGACTGCAGTGAAAATACCCAGCTATTTTCCGCCAAAGCATTTAATCCAAATCATCTCTGCCAAGGATTTCCTATCAGTCCAACACCTGTCAGTTTGGCCCGGGCCCTCGGCTGAGCACTTCCATAAATTATCTGACCTGCACAAGCCAGGAAATGACTTGGGATTCAAAATGTTTCGGAAGAACTCGGGATAAACAAATAAATCCCTACGTTAAAAGACATCACCCGACTCCATTCTCCAAACAAAGCAGTCTCTGTACATGGTTGCAACAGCTTTCTAGAAGATTGAAATCCCTCCTGCGAAACAAACACACGACGGAGAGAACAACGTTCGGCGGAGGAATCCGCCGAAAAGCGAGGGCGGCGCCATGAAATGGGGGAAGTAAGAAAATGAGGAGAACTGAGCTCGTCTCTACTGTAAAGGCGAGAAAATCCTTGTGCGGCGAGATTTAATCTTGGCGAGATAGTGAGCAATTTTAAATATGATCGGCTCCCGTGTGCTGGAAGCTCCTCAAAGGAGCGACGGCAAAGCCACAGCGACAGACGGGAAAAGGAGAGGGGTGGAGGACGGGGGAGGAAAGGGAGAGGCGGGAAAACGGGGACGACGAGGCAGAGATTTCAGAGGTCTGAAGCTCGTCTTTGCACGAACAATGTTCCTGAAAGACTGCATAAAGATACGCAGATATGTCATATCAAAACATTTCATTTAAATAAAATCTGGATAAAAAGGAAGCTGTAATAGGGAAGGAAGTATCACAGTTAGAGATGAAAAGCTGCAATTACTGATATGCTTTGTGTCAAGGTCAGCGTTGTTACTGTTTATGTTTCCTCAAGATTTTATGAAACAGACTGACAAATTATTTCGGTATAATGTTACCGAAAAATATCTTACACCTTTTACACATCTGGAGACTGAAGTTGTTGCAATTTGTTTCTTTCCAAAATACCTCAGGTTAAGTCAGAATGAATAGAGATCATCTTTCCATCAATTCAGACCAGCCTGCTGATGAAAAGCATCGCCTGTGGAGGCGCAGCACCAAGAACTACTGAAGGAAACGACACAAAAACCCCTGAAGAAGACACCGAGCACAACTTCCTTCTTCAACAACAACAAAAAATAAAGTAGTGTCATTTTACCGGTTGAAGAATTTCTCTGTACCATCGTCCGCTTTCTCGGTTTAGATTGCATTCACACCTCCACACAAAAAAAAAAAAAAAAAAAAAAAAATCAGACTTTCTAGACAAATGAACTAGAGTTGGATTAAGGTGGATTAAACAGGGTTGGTGTGAAAGCAGGCTGATGATGATGGTTCACTAATGTTCTCTAAAAACACCGAGGCCTTCACAGAACACCTGGATTTATACTGAGATTATAACACATAACATTCACTAAATATGTTCCTTCTTAAAACATCTGAATGTTACAAATACATGCCACATTTTCAGAAAAAAATAGATGTAGTTCTTTCCTTCAGTTTACGCCTGTTGTTTTTATGCTGTCAGTTCAATTGTTTGTGGTATAATAGACAAAATGTCATAACAGTGAAGGGGTGTGAATACTTTTTGAAGGCATATTTCACTCCTGAATCCTGGCATGTAGTCCCTATACTAGACACAGCAGTGCACAGGTGACATTATACCCCAACAGAAACTCACACTGCAGCAGAAAGAAAAAGGATTATATCAGATTATTGTGTTCAAGCCTTTAAAAGAAGAGATTAGAGTCTCAATTTATATGAAGCTACACCTGAAAAAAAGAAGGACAGAAAAAAAAGAGGTTTTAAATCATGACTAGAACTGATTTGTAACCTTTCGCAGAGGGATAGGAACCTGTCAGATAATGTTCCTCAAGGCTCACTAGTCAGAGTGTTCCCCTCTTTGCACCTGCGGGGAGGATGAACCTTTACGAATTTTACAACTGTCGAAGCGTTTTTGTTTTCTTGCTAAGCTTCCAGCAGTGGTAAAACACATGGTTTTCTCGCAACATTTAAGAAGCTTGTATTTCCTGAACAAATGTTGGATTAAAATGAGGACTGAAACATGAGAAGTCTGAACATTGTGAATAGTTCGGATGATTGGTAAGGAGGGTCCTTGAAACCCTAAAATGTGAGCCTTAATTTTCCATCCTGAAGCCTTTGTTTACTCACACAATTTAAGATCTCCACTTAAAGCTGCAGTATGTAACTTATAGAAAAATAAAAATTGTTAAAATTATCATGATGTCATGATAGTGTAATACAGATGTTTTTGCCTTCTTTAATTAGCTTCAGAAATAAGACCAATCAGAAAGGACCAATCAAAACCAGAAGGAGGGTCACCATCGAAGCTCACCCCCCCCCCCCCCACACCCCACACCCCACTTACTCTTTGCTAGGCTACAGCTGGTTCACCACAACATAGCATGGCACACATCCTAAGCTAGTTATTCACTGGTTATTCATTTATCCGTCATCATGGCACTTTCCTGTAACAGTAAGTTGTTTTTCCCACCATTAGCACATTTAGCGGTTTACAAGAAGTTGACGGCACTAAGACCCTCCTCCTGGCTCTGATTGGTTGGTTTTGACAGGAAGCAGTACATTTCTGTAGATGATAATAGTCAAAGGCAGTAAAGCACTTTGAATTACTTTACTGCTAATGTGCTATAGAAATAAACTCGATTGATTTGCTTGATCAAGCTTGGAGGACACATCTAACAGTGATCTAGTCAGCAGATTCCCAGGTTATTAATTTTCTGGGGAGTTGTCACTGGAGTTTGGGCACCGACCCATCCTCTTTAAACGGTCAGATTCTCTAACCTGCCGCTTCCCGGATTCATTTTTTAATTTCCCAGGCCTGGCGTTTTAGGCGGATGCCTATGCTTTGGTAGCTTTGCAGTTGTACCACTTTAAACTTAAAAGTTCTCCATTATGTGATCAAAGTTGCACATTTTGAAGTTAAAGCAGGATCCAACAGCCAAAGTCTTATGGTTCCTTTTGGGCTGAACTTTGCCGTTAGGGAAGCAGCTAAGTAGCACCGTCCCAGCGGAGCTACGGCACCGTCGAAAGACTCCAAACCGAAAGCAGCTGAAATTAAAATTCTAAGCTTGTTTTCAGATGTAGCGGATCAAAACAGTGCTCTCTGGCACTGCGAAGCTGCTTTTTCACCGTGAAAGGCATAAGATACCAGACGGTGATGTCTTCTGCATTGACGTTCTCATTTTTTAACCTCCCACCCCCCCCAAAAAAATACTCATGGACCCAAGATAAGAGCATTATGGTGACAATGCACTTTTCCTTCCCTATTCCTTAAATTATGAAGCAAGCATGGCATAAGCCTTTCCTCTGAAATATAACTTGACAGCAGAAGCAGTGAGAAGACTTATCAGATTGATAGTGTTTAAAAAAAAAAAAAAAGAGGCATCTCTGCAAATGAAAAGTTGACGTTTTTTTAATCTTTAACATCGGCCTATAAAACTCTTTCGACAAATTCAGAGGCTCATCCTTCTAGACTGAATCAAACCGTTTCTGCGTTTGTCGGCATTTCTGTCTCATTCTTTAAGCCTCAGGTCTTGCTAAATTCATCATTGTGGAGTTTAATGTATGGACTGTAATCTCTTCCTCACCAAGAGTAAAAAACCCAAAATGAGTTATATCTTAGATTTCCATAATGATTTTTTTTCCCCCAATCACTTGCTATGAAGCAAGAATGTCTTAAAAAGACATTCTAAACTGTTTTAATGCAGCACTTCTAGGGAATGACATAGGAAAAGGAAAAGTTTTCTAATTTGATTGGACATTGCTATTAAAATCCCCAAATCAATATGCAATAGGCACACAGCAAACACACAAAATCTTAAGTATTTTTTGGTCTGGTTTCTCATGGAAATATGTTGGTTCACTTGATATAGAAAAAATAAAAGAAAGTAACTTTTCAGCAAGATACAGGAGCTTGTTTTAAGTCAACACTTGTTTAATATTGATGAAAATGTACCATTTCCACTGGCAGATTATTGCACTTGTAACATGGAAAAAGTTTCTTTTTGTAAGTGAAATCATCTTCCAATGAAACAAGTACTTTTTCATCAATATTAAAGAGTTATTGACCTAAAACAAGCACCTATATCTTGCTGAAAAGTTACTTGTAAGTTAGTTTTGTCTTATTTCAAATGTACTAAGATAGCTGCACAATAAACTAAACCAAAAATACTCTAACATTTTGTGTTTCTTTACAGTGCCTCCATAAGAGAATTCTTGCAAAAGGTAAGCTAGGTCACGAAGCTTTGCAATGAAACATGGAGTTGTGTCTTTTCCTCTCTTTGTAAAGTTTTTATTATTGCTAAACTGGAACATAGGCAGCAGCAATGCTAGGTAAACTAAGTGTCAGCAAATGTAGGTTGCTATAATTCAAGGGATAAAGCACTGCAGCACTTTTTCCTCTCTTCACAAACTTAAGTTTCACACATGTGTTAAACTGAGAGTCTCCTTGGCAGAAAGTGGCCAGAGCCCATAATCAGAACTGATTACGACCTCCTCTATGAAGTGGGAGGAACCAAGAAGCTGACAAGGACGACTTGGAGTTCTTAATGCACTCGCACATTAAAACAGAGCCGCTTCTGATTTTAATAATGTTTCTGTCACAACAGTGGAATTAGAATAAATGGCCGCCCTTTTGTGAGTCACATCCTACGATATTGGTTTCCTCGGCACTTTGCGTTAGTTTTCCTTGTCAGGCCCAATTTCAGTGGGGTGCAGCAGAATGAAAATGAACGAGAAAAGTTTTGGTTACTGGAGTTTAAAGGAAGGAAGAAATGATCGTTTATTTTCCAGTTGTGTTTTTGAACAAGGGAATCTTTTCACTTCCTTTGAAGCATATGGAGGTTTTGCATAAGCCAAGACGAAATGAGCCAAACTGCAGTAACTACATAGATGCACAAGGCATAGCTAAGTTGTGTGTGACATTAATGCAACGACGCAAATCTAAGCATTTATTTTCAAAACTACATTCTAATTATAATACTATTATTTATATACTACTATTTATATTATGCCAAGTTTTTCTAAAACGAATTAAGTTTATATTTTTTTTAACAAAAAATTTTTTTAAACCAACCTCCTTACTTTACTACTATAGAAAATCATATTTTACTGCAATTACAGCTCTACCGCAGTCTATAAATGCTCTGGAAAGCAGCAGTTTTCAATTTCTGCCATAGGTTCTCTGATGGATTTAAAGTCTGTGCTTTGACTAGGCCATTCAAATGAAAAACATTGAAATGTGACTAAATGTGGAAGTTCCAAGGTTGTGAATGAGAGGTGCACCGATTGCATTCTACTGGCCAATCGCCAATTTGTAAAAGGCAAGTAGAGAGCACAGGCTGATTTTCAGACCTTTGCAGAAGTATTTAAGATGGAGCGATAAGATTGGTTTCACAGGGTGAGTGTCAGTTGATCACCCAAAATTAAGGAAATTGGTGCTAATTTAACAGTGCACCCGTACAGTGTGAAAACTTTTAAAAGGAATCCTGCTTCTGCTTAAGCCAACCAGCCATGTGCTTTGGTTGCTTTGCGAGTGTCTCTTTAAACAAGAGGTCTTTACTTTCTCATTAATAAATCCTGAAAGAGGCGAGTGGCCTGAAGTGTTGGAACCGAGCCTGAAAAGACACAGAGGCAGCAGCACACATTTTACTCCTGCCTCAGGCGGAAGCATGCAATAGTGGTGATTACACTTGTAAACCCACGCTATAAACCGCAGCGTACCGCTATCTGGTGCACAAATATAAACGGGGCTACACGGTTAAACTGCACGTGTATGACGCATCAAAGCCAGTTATAAAATATCAAAAATGCCAGTAGCAATGCTGAGAAATTATAGATTGGTACTTTGAAAATCAAATGCAGTCAGCAGGACTGAGATGACACAAAAGCATTTTCCAACCTTCAAACATTTGAAAGTTGGAAAAAAAAAAAATGGATCTATGCAGCATTTGAGATATTTTACAGTGAACTGACCGGCTGTAATCCTCTGCTGAAATCAAGACTCACTTCAGTTGTGGAAAACCTGGAATTAAGAGCCACGGGAGGCTTGCTCAGGGCCCAAATGTGAAAATTACACACACCTGAAAGACATTCCACATTAACTTAATGGCTGCACACCGTGAATAATCTACGAGCCATCCCTCTCGACGTTACCAGGGTTACGGCAGCCCTGACATTTTTATTTTTTTCTCTGCGCACTGCTGTAGTTTCCATTATGTGCCGCTGAAGCTTTACACTGCAACAATTTCTAGCAGGAAAAGAATAAATAGAGGTATATTGTTGGCTCAACTTCATATTGACTTTCATGCTCAAGCTTTGCAGTGCGTTCATGAGCAGAAAAGTCTGCACTGCTTTCAGCAAAGAACCTGGATGAAACAGACAAAAATAAAAAAATAAAAAAAGGAGGAGGAGGGTATAGTGGACTGAACTCTCCTGTTAACAGGTCTGCAGGCTTTCCCTGAACTGCAAGGTGAAACGCAGGTCATCTGCACTTTTTAATTTTGGCTGAGCATCACACATCGCAGACTATTAATTGCAAATGTGAGGTGACAAGAAATCTCCAGAGATTTCTCAGCTGCAGTGCATCTCAGAAAAAGAGCAGATGACTGCGTCTCAGGGCTCGACGGAAACAGCTGCCCGGTTCCGTGGGAAAGCTGAACTCTGGGGTTTGGATAAGTGGAATGACCTACATGTACCCATGACTCAAACCGTTAGCCAAGAATCGGCAGGATACCTCGATTTTGTTCATTTACAAATACGGTCGACACAAACAGTGTTCATACAACGGGCAGAGACAGATTGAATTTTATTTTTATTCAACCAAGAAGTTGCTCTCTCAGAGGAAATGACAGCCATCTCAAAAAAAAAAACTAAGAAAAATGTAGATGTGGAAACATTCAAGGAAGAAACTTGTATGAGTTACAATAACATTTATACCATTAAGAGTAGAGATCACTAAAGCACTGGGACTTGCTGGTCACCACTTCACTATTCAAATTTTTGCAGGTTACAACATTTTATACTCTACTTTCTTTTTTGGGGGGGTACAGAAAGTCCCCATCTGTCACTGGACGCCAATTTGTACCTTCCTTTGGATTTCCCCCCACCCCCATTAAATTGCCGACGGGACAAACTGACCTGGTGAGTGAACTTCAGTAGTCACCAGGAAGGCTCAACATGTTACAGCAAAGTTCCTATGTTTTATCCCTTTGAGCCTTTAACCTTGGTCTTTTATGGAACATGATGGCCTTGGAAACGCTAATCTGTTTTGTACTCACTTCTAACCCTGTCGCAATAAACGACCATGTGATTAAAATAATGTGGGCAAGTTTTTAATAGAAACTTCGTAATCCATTTTATTTATGCTTGTGGTTGTTTTTTCCCCTTGCCATTTTTATTTATCGTGTTTTATTTTGTATGTTTAAAATACCTTCCAGTTCCAATTTCTCTACTAAACTAAAGCTAATTAGTCTTTACGAAGGCAAACTTGCATCGTTAGATTTGAGAAAACTGTCTCAAAAAGACAATGTACTGACATATCACTTAGGTGGGTATATATAATTAAATTTTAATCGCTTATGGTTATATTTGTACTAATGTTTAACACATTAATACAAATGTGCTCATTAGTTGAGTAGTTTGTCAACTACTGAGCCACTTCCCATTGGGGATCAATAAAGTATATTCTATAATTATCACTTATCGCATTAATTTCAGGGACAAATTATCATCCAGCATAACTGTCATAAGACAGAGGCAACGTCACACACGTGGTGTGACGTTGCCTCTGCTAATGGCACAAATAACTAATAACTGCTTATATTTGATGAATTGATCTTCTGTGGTGGAAAATTATTACAAGTCTGCTGATCATGTTAAATGCTTGTGAACTCTCACCAAAAGAACCTGTCTGGGCTACAGACACGAGGTTGGAGGTTGTTTTTGCTGCAGCTGTATCAGAACCAGACTGTCTTTCCCATGTTTTGGATTCCTTACCTTGGCATAAAAACCTGTGTTGACTCTGCCTGAGGGAGCTTTTCATTCAGAACTTCTGCATTATTGACTGTCTTACAAGCTCTCGGTATTGTGCACAATATATGAATAAACCCGACTGAGTGATTTCATCTAACAGTGCTTGGTAGTTTTTTTCCACAACACTCCACATGCATAAAGAAAAAAAAAAAAAAAAACATTGTGCAACCGACTGCCTGCTGTTGAGATTTATTCCAACAAACAGACAAACAGAATTGCTACCACTTGACTGCATATGAATTTAAAATGTTCTTCCAATGATGTAAGCTGAGCTTCAGGCAACTGCAAAAAAAACAACAAAGTCACATCTGCAAAAAGGTTCAAAGTAAAAAAAAAAAAAAAAAAAACAAACAAACACTGATTTCCTTCAGCTTTAAGAGTTTCAAAGCAACTGAATATTTTCTCAGTCGTGAAATGCCGATGAGCTCAGTGTGCATAGAATCTGCATGGAGGTTGGCATGCAAAGGATCCCTTGCAGACAGTGCGTCTTTGCTGGCTTGGAAAAAAAAAAAAAAAAACACACACAGGGTTCAAAAACACTTGTAGTGGCTAGAAGCAGCGAGCCGTGTGGGATTCATTCAGAGGGATGCAAGGACCAAATTAAAACACACGCACGCAAGGAAAGCAGTGTGTACTCACCAGCTGTTGGAGAGGGAGGGCTTTAAGACGCCATAGGCTGAAACCCAAAAGAGCAGATTCTGAGGAAACAAGAAGAAAGAGGTTATAAAGGGGAGGGGTGTGGGGGATTGCTTTTATTACCAAAACTGGAACATGTTAAAAGCCTGGCTACGGCGGTGATTCCATATCAATCCATCAAACAGAACACGGGCCATTGCCCTCAACGCAACACGAGTAAACGTTGCTCTCTACGAGCATCTTATAGCAAATGGCATCATCAGAAGAGAATGTGCTGCTGTGTTTGCAAAAGAACAGCTCCGACTGTTCATATCATCTCCCAAACAGCTGAATGCAGATTGCAGACCCAGCAGGAGCAGCTACACGGCGCGGCCCTGCGAGAGGACGGCGCGGCATTCGGAAGCCGAGTCGAACTGCACTCCCCTGCTGTCAAACGATTTCAGCAATATCCTTCTGAATCAGCGTGGCTTATATGTGGGTCGCTCGGCACAGACAGAGGGGGAAAAAAACAAAAAACAAAAAAATAAACACATTAACATCCAGCGTTTTATTGGGACTGGAGATTATTTGAGGCAATTACAAGATGGAACCATTCTTGCCAAGAACATTTCGAGCAGACACAGCCCTAAGCTTTTCTCTGCACAAGCAGTTGGCAGCGCCGAAATGTGGGGCAGTTAGCTTAATCTACAACACCCGGTAAACAAACTTTATTCACAGCAAGGAAATAAAAGAAACAAATTGGATAGAGGATTATTATTCTTTCTGATGTTCTTGATCAGATCTCAAGCTGACATTTGAATTTCTTGGATTTCTTTTTTGGCCATCTAAGACAGCTCATCTGTGGGGTGGCCAACTAATCAAGGTATTTAAAGGAATCTTTGCCTTTTGCGTACTTCAAACAGTTTAATAGGAATAGAGTGGAGTAAATGTTGGCGCTTGATTAGTTGAATGTCACAGGAACTTGAATTAATACAATCTCCAAAGTTGAATGTGGTATGGCTTTCTGGCCGTTTAATCTCTTGACTCAGCAAAGTCCAGAAAAGGTCAGAAACGTTGGATTACAGCTTAGAAAAATGTTGTTGAGGAATCATGACAAGAGTAAGGGGGGAAGAGGGGGGAGAAATGTAATGCAATGTTTTGTTACACTTTAAATAGTGACCTGGAGAGGGAATCAAGACAAGAAAGATACTCAAAAGCAGCCAGTGAGATACAAAATGAAAAACAAAGAAGCAGGTGGGCTGATTTGGGGCGAGTCCTACACCCCTTTCAGATTATAATTCCACAAACATTACTGATCACCTTGTCTTTTGTAAAATGCGCTTCTCAGATCAGATCGAAACTGTTGTATCATGTGGTGCCTCCGGTCTGTGCGCAGCCATCTTTTGCATCGTACCGCGTTACTCTGGTTCCACAACCCGATTTTACTCCTTACAGTTCACAGTGGGTACAGATTACTCACTAATCTAAACAAAAAGGGAATAGAGTTAGATTTTAGCAGTTGTAGGCTTTATCTTTGTCATCTTTCCTGCTAGTGCTAGACCCTCACATTTGTTTTGGTTCCATTTACCCAGAATGCCCTGTGCTATTGCCCACTCCCTGCTTTTGGAGCAGTCTCCAGTCCGCTTGCATCTACATAGGTATTCGAATTGCGCCAGAGTTCACTTTAATCGAACCGAGACTGGGCCAGAAGTGGCTTTTTTGCTCTACATTCACACCTATGATGTATCACATTTTAACAAGATACTATCACGTTATAGCGCTGGAATTTTTATTTTTTTTTCCCTGTGTGATAGCAATACGCTTCTGTACTTTGCTGTGGAGCACAGCACAAAATTAATAATACCTAAATTTCCGAGTTTCATTGAGTTAACGGAATTGTTCTACCGCGGCAGCGGATGGCATGTAGCAGAAAAGTCTTTTTGCCCTCCAGTTGTCCGCATATGCGAAATTTCCTTAAGTAAACAACAACATGCAGGTGGTCTATATTTGTACATCTGATTATGATTAAGTCAGTTCCTCACCAGCTTTGCAGCTCACCACATGTCACTGAGATATATATATATATATAGAGAGAGAGAGAAAAGCCTAGAGTACCTTGAACTGCATGTATTTAACATGTTTCACTTAGTGAATTAGATTGCTACAATAAATGAACTTTCAATTATTTCTTACTTTTTTAAATGACTGCCAAGTCATTTCTGACCAAAAGTGAGCTGAAGGATGTTATTGGGGAGACCAATGTCTACATTTCTGTGATTCAAACTCATAAGCAATAGACAATAGTCTGAAGGGCTGACTGGGGTGAAAATATTGGAAATTGTACATCATCCGAGTGATATTTTGTCTCACAATTTATAAAGTTAATATTGACTACTACTTTACTTATGATTTGATATTCTTCATAACTTTGTTAATCTGCTTTCTTGTCTTATTTTCTATGTCTATAACAAGCAATCAGGTACTTTCAGTTGATGTTAATGTATCTTGTCAATTTCCCTTTCCTTTTCTTTCTTTATTATTATTATTATTATTTTTGCTTCAAGTAAATTCTGTTAACGGTACTGGCCTCAGGATCCCCCAAGGACCAACCGTGGCTTAGCTGAGGCTAAATTGTGATATGCTGAGTGTGTATTTGTGGCATATTCTTCTGTTGGAAAATCAATAAAGTTCAAGTCATAAAAAAAAAAAAAAAAGCAATCAGGTAAAAATGTCTGACAATAGTTTAAGGAATGACAATATCAAGAAAGACATGCCTAAACTTATCTTTAGATGTTATTCTGGCAACTCATATCTTACCAGCCAATCTGCAAGCTGTCTCAGTGCTTCCTGCTATCAGTGACAAGACTACAAAGACTCCACATGCTTCTTATAGATTGTAAAAAAAATAATAAAAAAATCTGATATGAAAGACCATAATTAGATAAGCATCACCAAGCATCTCTGCCAGAAATTTCAATTAAAGCAGCCAAACACTGCAAACATACTGCTAGCGTGGAGCTAGTGGAGTTGTGTCAACCAATAAACTAAGTCTGACAGTCCCTCAAGAGAGCCCTCCACATCGCTCTCCACTGCAAAATGCTTTGGGACAAACTGGGCCCCCGGGGGACGTCGATTTCGTCCTTCGAAAAAGGAACAGAGAGGAATCACTTCCTGGGAGGAGAGTCTGTTCCCCCAACTCCCTCTGGGAATCCTTCCTTCCCGTCGCCACATAGACCTGTCTCTCAGTCTCCTTCCTCTATCAACTAACTCAGTGATGTAAAAATCTACTGACAGCAGCTCAGGATGGCAGAAGCAGCTAATCCATCAGCAAAAAGCTGTATATGTGTAAAGAGATAAAACTGCAGAGCAAATAAAAACTCACAGAGATTGTAGAACAACCACAACTCGGAGGCAGGGGTGAGAAATGACCACAGAACCAGACAAGCTGATCAGAGGCAAATGTGGAACAGCTGGGGCAGAATGCAGGCAGAGGATAATCAGCTAATGGGGAACGGCTGTGAAGAAGAGCAAACTGAGGAAAAGTATGTGAAGACTTAACTCCAAAAAATAAAGGGAAAAGGTCAATAACCCAAGAGAAATAAATACAAATGTACAAGGAAGAAAACAAGAATAAACTGAGAAACTAAGTAAAAAGAAATTAACCTTTATGGCAAGACAATTCGAACAATAATAAGTGAAAGAGAAGCTGAAGAGTGCATGGAAATGCTCAAAAATAAATAAATAGCGTTATTGATAAATAATTAAATACTGAAAATAAATAAATGTGCCCATGAAATAAAAAAAAACCCAAAATAAATAAGAATTTGTTTTTACTTATTTATTTATCCTAAACTGATAAATGATCAAAATACAAACACGCTCTCAGGAAGCACTACGTTTTTCTCTAACCTTTCTTTCTTTCTTTTATTTTTTACTCCTAGAATATGTAAATCAGGGGTGCTCAAGTCCAGTCCTCAAGAGCTACCTTTCTGCAACTTTCAGATGCATCCCTGCTCCAACACACCTGAATCAAATGAATGGCTCATCACCAGGCCTGTTCAGAGCTGATCCCGGTCTGTTGGAGTAAGGATGCATCTAAAAGTTACAGGACGATGGCTCTCGAGGACTGGACTTGAGCACCGCTGGTGTAAATGAACATTCTGTGTCGACATCCTGATGAAATGTTTGTTACCTTGTGGGTGCGCCCTTTGCGGCAGCCATCTTGAGTCCCTTCTACAGATGAGGCCCGCCTCAAACCCAGTTGTTTCATAGAAAGTACGGTGGTAGGAGCTGGAGTTTGATTGGTTGAAACTAAAGGTAATTAAAAGAATAAAACAATTGTGCATTTGCGTACATGAGATGTTGGTCTGATATTTTATTTTTGATAAATAATTCTTAATGTTTACATTGTGTATGAGAAAAAATAACTTGGTTCCTTCTTTTTCCCCCCCTACTCTGGAAGGCTAAGATGATTGGCCGATTTAAATTGAGAAGGCGGAGTTTGATCGGTGGACGTTTTTTTGTTTTTTTGCAACTTTTTTTTGTTGCTATGCAAGTCACTGGTTTTTGAATGCAACTATTTAAGAACGTCCTGGTGAGAGGAGGTAAAGATGTGCCACCCAACACTCTTACTAAAGCTGCTTTTATCAGCACAATGCTTGTAAAACAACAGACTGTAGGTTGGCTACTCAAACAGTAGCTGACTTATTTCAGTTTCCCATTGTAGTGGGAAAGTGCATTGTGACATAAATGTTTAATATTTTCAGCAACATTTATATTTACTTTAAAAAAAAATTCAGGTGGTCATCCAATATTTTTTTCTTACATAATAAACCCACTCTTACCGTGTGAAAAACATTTAAGCAGCATTTATTCATTTAATTTTAAAATATCCTCAGCTTAAAGAAACCATTAATCCACTGACCTGATTTCATGTAACAGCTGGATGTGATTTTGAACTGTGCGACTATGAACACACCTCATGTTTTTGTCCTTTGATACATGTTATTTATACTAAAAAAGAGGGTCTCTTTTAAGGTCTTAACAATAATGTTCCCCAAAGGCAGAATTCCAGTTAGTGATCACAGAGCAAAACTGAGTTTAGCGTCCAATATTTGTGCCCGGAGTAAAAATAAATAAAGAAATAAAACATAGTAAAAGTTGCAAATTTAAACGACTTATTGGCACAACAGACAGCTGTCATAGAGGCACAAGCAATCTTCAGTGCTTGAATGCCTACATGGAAAAAATATATACTTTCACTGACTTGTACTGCTAATAACTGTTGGCTCACCCACAACTGGCAAATTGCACTGCAAAACGTTACTCTGTATCCATTCTTGCATCAAAATAACCGTAAATAAATGTCACAGACATATATTATTATGATTTCCACACAAGTTGAAACACTTTTTTCCCGGTGAAAAAGTTCTCAGGCGAACTTATACACAAGAAACAGGCGAAAGATGAAATCAATCCGCGCTCCAGTAACGTTAAGCCTTCTCCCTATCTGCTCATCTCTCTCTCTTTACTTCCTCGCGTAGAAATCTAAAGCCGTGAAATCACCCATCATTTACCCAGCAGGAACCACACGCACGGGACTAGCACTAATATCGGGCTTGCAATTTTACACAGGCGTGGACCCGCACACCTGCATTACATGTATCAATTCGCATCACTACGTCCCGTTAAGGCGGTTGCAGGTTTCCGTGGCGACCTCTGGTTGTGAGTGCAGTGAAGTCGGCTGAACGAGCAGAAGTAACTCGGGCAGCACCTTGGCACAAACGGACCGCCACCCTGCAGCAGCAGCAGCAGCAGCAGCTCAGACGGGGCCTGCTGGTAGTGAGGTTTTGAAGTGGGGCAACTACCAGAATAAGAGGATTACAGTGTTTAAGGCACATAAGATGAAGGGGAGTTTGCACAGATACCATAGCAACAACCAAGGACATGCATTTGAATTTACTCAGCAACACACTTATCAAAGAAGGGATGAAAAAAAAAGGTTAAGGTTGTCTGTTTTTTGTTCATCAGCAGTCAGGTTTAACAGGATTATGTGGATTATAATGCCGACTGAGCTTCAATTATTCTACAAACGACGCGCGGGGAGTCCTTGGAGTAATTACCTACATCAGTGTTTGCAAAAATCTACTACAGTAGATGTCGGTCAGTTGCTAAAAAAAAATAAAAAAGGAAAAGAAAAACGCCTCACAACCACCGCAGCGCTGCCCTCTAAGCCGCAAAGCTCTGCAGCAGCAGGAACTGATTTAATCACAATCACAAAATATTGGACAGCACAGAGCTCCGTATACGAGACGTCGACGCTAAAAGCAGAGATGGCACAAGGACTGGAGATGGGCTCCGATTCTATATTACGCTCTCAAAAACTCAAACCGGCTGAGCTCCAGTCACCAGACTCTCTCAGAGTGAGATGGGTATGCTTCATTATCGTGGTCTGGGAACTTCTTGCCAGCGTCCACCGTCACCCTGTCCCAGCTGGGCAGAGCTCCTGGCTTTCAGTCCACAGAGGACCTCTGCAGCGCAAAGTCCTGCACATCAAAAACCGTCCCACACACAAAGCCTGGCATTGATGAATGAGCTGGCACCTCCTTCAGCACATTCATGTTGCGACAGTGTCCCTTTATTCCCACTGCCAGCTCTTAAGTACGGGAGAAAAACATCTTCCTGTCTTCATTTGACAGGCCTCTTCATGAGGCCGTCTCACATGACCCCCTGCATAAATTAGGTGCCGCGACGCTGGTTGACCACAACGCGGAAGAAAGTGTTAATCGTGCACGTTAGATTTTGACATTTCTGATATTTCATTTTTAATAAATAATTCTTATTTGATGTGGGGGTTTTAAGGCTTTTTGCCAGGATCTTGGTCTATTTGAGTTGTTTTGCAGTTTCTTTGTTTCTGTGTTCCTTACTTTCTTATTTTCATTAGATCAGTGGGATTTTTTCTTTCTGTTTTTTTTTTTTTTTTTACTTTAGCTCAGCTTAGTGGTTCTAGTTTGTGTTTATGTCTCGAGCCTAGTTATTCTTTCTTACTTCAGTTTAATTATGCTTCTGAAGTCTGGTTATTCCTTAATGTTAGATTCATTTCACTGTAGTTCCCCTGGTGTGACTCCATGACACCTTCAATTTGGCTCGTGTGGATTTGATTAACAACTTTTGTCATTTCTGTACAGTAAAACTACTGACCTATAAATCAATAAACATGTGTATATAAAAATATCATCCATGTTCCTGTCCTATATTTTGTTCCCGTCCCATATTTGTGTGACATTAAGAGGAGGACCAGTACTTGTGTTTTTCCATTTAGAGCGCTGGTTTACACAGCAAATACCATGTGGATGAAATCCAGCAGATGACACTCTGACGTCCCGTTCTCCTGAATGCAGCACGAAGCTGCATCGCAAGAAGCTGACAGAAACACTGAAGAGAATTCAGATTGATACAGCGGCATTTGTATCCATGTTTAATGTTGCAGAGCTCAGTTTTTGACAAGTAGTTCAAATTGGTGTTGTTCTGCAAATCACTGGTTTTTCCTTTTGTTTGGATGTTTTTTTTTTTGTTTTGTTTTTATTTTATTTTTTACATTTTTTGCAAGACTTAGCAACTATGATATAAGAAAATGGAACAGAACATGAACGAAATGGCTGCTGTTATGATCAAAATTTGAATTGAGATTTTCAGCCGTTCTGATTGGCTGCTGCTAGGTCGCCCAAATTTAAGTTGAATGATGGTCGTATTTTTCTTACACCTGTAAAACTTTCTGTTCACATGGCTCTTTCTGTTCCCTGGGAAACTAATATTTCAGAGATTTGCAAAAATGACAATAAAATAATTTTCGGCGAATGCAGCCTATACCTTATTTGATGTGGCAGGGCGATACAGATACACAGGGGGCGCGCTGGCCCAAAAATGGTTGACGACCACAGTTCTACGCAACGGCTGCAATCGTATGAGGTAGTTTCATATGTTGTTCAGGTTTGTTTGAATAAAGATCAAGAAAGTCTGACACCAAATAAAGGATTTCCACTGGAGTCTCCAGGAGACACATCGGGCTTGGTGAGAACAGAGCTGTCCATTTGCATCAACATCATCCAAAAATAATGAGTAAAAAGATAAACTAAGTCTGTGCTAACTGACAGATTCTTTTGTTTATATGAATCAATTTATGCAAAGTTAAACTAATGGCCGTATGCCTGTCATAACCAAATAAAAATTAAAACAAGCATTTCTTTTGAGTGCTATCCTCATAGCTCATTAAACTAAGAAAACAGTCAAAACATTGAGAACAACCGATCTCATTAATCCCTCAAAGTCGAATTTATTAGGTTATTTGCTATGATTTTCTCACTTAAAGCCTCTGAAATAACTGATGCACTCTGCCACCTTCCTCGCCCAAACTGCGCCTCCCGTGAACGACCGGGAAAGATGAACGGTGCAGCAGGAGAGCAAACATCAATGAAGCGAAGAGAAAGACCTTCAGTTTCTCTAATTAGGTTCGACATCCCGAATCCGAACACAATCACACCTAGAGGGAATGTTTTTTTTTTTTTTTTTACTTTTTACATTCTATTCCAGTCAATAAATGTTTGGTCGGCCTGCATCTCGGCGTCATTATAAAATACGTGATTTAATTGTAAATATTTCCTGCTCTTCGAGACACAGCACGGTATTTTTATCCCGTTAACAGATTTCGTGTCTTCTTTTCATCTTTGCTCATTTAGAAAGCTGAAATAAACAGGCTGTTGAGTTTTCCATTTTTGCCCTACCTGTGGCTTCAGATGAGTCATCCTTATCAGCATCACATATCATCTGAGGGATTTCATTATCTTGAAAAGCGCCAATGCAGATGAATGGTTTCACTAATAATGCCATTTTTGTTTTGCATTTTTATTTAATTCAGCAGGAGACCTTATTGTTTCCCGATGCGACAAGGTCTATTTTGGGAGCACTTCAGTTACCGCAACTGTTTCGTCGAGTATCAGGGAAGTCAACACAAGACGGTGACATCCAATAAATGTGACATATTATTTTAAATGTCTGCAAACGGAAAAACAATGAGCTATACTTTTCTGCTTGTTGAAAGCAATAGTTTGTCAATTTTAAAACTTTGCCATTGTTTTACTTTTGTTGGAATCTTGGAACGACTTTAGCTTAACGGCGTTCTGGTTGTAAGTCAGACAACACATTGAATTTTCTGATTGTTGTGCTCAGTGAGCGAGCTACAAAGACAATTGCAAACTGATTATAGGTTGTCTGGTATGGTTCTGAATCCCCAGAACCAGAACCAAACACGGAGAAGCAGCATTCAGCTTCTATGTGCCACAAATCTGGAACAGACTTCCAGATTTGGAAAACGGCCGAAACGTTGAGTTCTTTCAAATCAAGAATAAAAACCCACCTGTCCAATCTTTACAGGTCAGGCATAAGGTGAGTCTAAAGTCTTGGTTTTCTGACTTAAATCAGATTCGAACCTGAGTCTGAAGCTCGAGCCACTATCATGTAAGTTCAGTTCATTTTCTAGTTTTATTATGTTGCTGTTAACATGTACACTGTAAAGAAAACAAACAATAACACCTCTAATTTACGGTAAAATACCTGGCAGCTGTGGTTGTCTTCTGATAACAGAGATCTTAGTATCTCTAAACAGAAGCTGCCTGCTCTACAGATGATAGAAGAGATTTCAAAACGAAAGGCAGACTTAGCATCAAAACCTAGAGAATGAAGGAGGTCTTTAAAATCAAGTCGAATACGTCAAGAGGAAAAACAAATGCGGATTCCTTTAAAAATGAGAGAAACACAAACAGCAAAGACCTCATATTACACTTCTTCTTGATGGTGTTAGAAGGCATGGACCTCTGGAGATCGATTAGAGAATCTCACTGCCTATGCCACAGAGCAATATAAAAATACTCTTCTCTCCCAGTGAATTTCCTCCGTTTTTCTCTTCGAAACAATTACCGATTAAACCAGACAAATTGTACGTACCAGCCAGACGCTTTACGGCTCCCCCACCCCACTTTCCCCGACAGCGGAAAACCATTTGATGATGTGCCAACTTCATTTCACACTTTGAAGCTTCAGCACAGAAATCCAATAGAAACAAAGCCACAAATTATCAGCAAGAAAGGTAGCAGCCACTTCAAGGAACCGAGGGCTTCTTTGACTTTTGAATTAAAAAGAATCCAAAAATTAGGAAACCGAAAGATAGAAAAGAGAGCTGTTGCTGGGAATCAGAAGAAACGGAAGATGATAGGCTCGGTGCAGTGTTAAAGACTTGCTCTGGGATTGTTACATCAGTTGTATAACTGACCAGAATAACGGTGAAGAAGAGCAGTGATGCAAAGGAGCATGTCCCAGGCACTGATTAAAGATAACCAGCACAAGACAACACCATTGCTTTTTCTCTACAATCTATGTTTGTTTGTTTTTTCAGGCACAATAGGTCATCTACTCATGAAATTACACAATCTGCAGAAGTAGCACAAAATTAATGGGCCTTTCGTTTGACCTTTGAGGCAAAATACCTCAGAGTAAAAGGCTGGCTAACATTGCTTCTGTAGGGAATCTTTAGGTACTTCACAATTTAACCTGATGGCCACTCAGAAGGCTATGAAGTTATCATAAATTGATTTTTTATGGAACATGAAGATAAATGGCAATTGCCCAGTATTCGATGATTTGCAAAGACGAGAATCAATCAATCAATCAATCAATCAATCAATCAATTTACAGTGGACCCTGGCCTACTTGCGGATTCACCTAAAGGCAAAGTTTTCTGTAGAAAAATGAAGAATCTGACTATCCGTTGATTTCTTTTTTGGGGGGGGGGGAAGTAAAGTAAAGTTTCTATTGCTGTTGTACATTTTCATGCAGTGTACACAAGCACAACGAAGTTGGGGCACAGTTCCACAACCAATCAATAAATAACATATATTATCTAAGATATTCAAATGAAATTGCAGCTTGGGAACCTGTAGTGCAAATGCCGACTCAGTGCTGAGACTGCAGAGTCAGCTAATCGGGTAATTCAAGAAATCAAACTGCATTATGTAATTTTGTCAGTAACTGAAAATTGCATGCAAGAATTACATCTTCTTCAAAGTGTTTGGCCGTGTGAGCAGGAGTGTTGCTTTTCTTTCTTTTTTTTTAACTGTCTTTCTTCTCTTTATGTGGTGCTTCAGTGTGCACTCTGAGCTGATCTGTGCTCCACTGTTTACAGTGCTCTGGGCAGCTCCAGCGATTACAATTAAGCGGCTCTTATCCCTGGACATAATCAAGGCACACCAGAACGTAGCGGGTGGGGCTAATCCGTCAGCGACACAGAGACCCAAAGCTGGGGAGTGGAGCAGGGAGGTAAACTGCAGCATATATGGAGAGCTAACAGTAGACAGACAACTATTTTCTGCTTACCGAAATCTCATTTGGAAGCAAACTAAAGAAAGAAAATATCTAATTATGGCTCCGTCAAAGAGAATATTCAGAGTCATCATGTGTTTGAGAATCTTACTGAGTTTTTGTTGTTGTTGTTGTTGTTGTTGTTGTTGTTGTTTTTAAGATTTAACGGAGATTTAAAGCTCTTTTCAATCCACCAAAGAAGGAAATGAGGAGGTTGGGCGAGGTTTAGGAATAGTCAGGAGAGGAATTCAATCAGCGCTATCTGTTAATGCAGAGCCCTGACACGGGGGGCGGCATAAGAAAAGGGGAGTGGATTATCAGCGAGTCAGCATGTTACAAAGCTCAGGCCGCTTGATGCTCTAATAACAACGCAGACGGCGGTCCCAACAACTGGGCAGGGGGAATGATGCTGAGAAAATCTGATTTAAAACCAATTTTGAAACAAGCGTCACTGTGTGTGTGTGTGTGTGTGTGTGTCGGCGTGTACGTGTGTGTAACAGAAAGGGGGCTGTCCGCTCTGACCCTGCAATTTAAGGACACGACCACTCACTGAGCAAAATAAATAAATAAATTTAAAAAATTAATCCCGCTGAGAATATGACTCACAATAGCAGCATCTGAGCATAGCCTTATAGTAACGCCGCTGGTACGTGTTGGAATTAAGGAGGAATTCTCATACAGTTCTGAGGTTAACATCGGTTTAATTTCACTTTCAATTTGTGGATTTTTGAAAAAATTTATTGTGGTACTGATAACAAAAAAAAAAAAAAAAAATCTACAAAATATTCCACCTGCAGTGCTATGGCTTCAGTTCCCCTGTTTGCGCCTGGATCCAACTCAGACAAAATTCCTGACGTGGGAACGATGTCAGTGCAGTTTTTAAAAGGTCTGAACTCCACTGGAATTAGATGAAGCCAATAATTTGATAATGATAATTTGTTATCATGAGAGGGCAAACCGGAACATACCATAATAGTTCAAATATTTAACTTTTTCCTTTAATCATTGCTCCTGCCAAAAATTCCTACATCTGGGATCAGCACCAAACTTATTTCACTTCCTGTTCTTGCGACTAACGTCATAATTCTGAACCAAAACATGCAGAAAAAGATTCACCCAAATAAAAGTTACACGTTTTTTTTTTTACTGGTTCAAATAAACTTTTGAAAAAACAAAGCAAGGCTCTCTGAATCTCCACAATTGTTGGATTTTCGCTAATTATTTTATTGCTTGTTCACAGAGAACAACGGGAAATCCGTTCCTTAGGTCCTACAAATGCATTTTAACCCAGCAGGCGCCTTTTTGTGCACACACCGTTAAAACGAAAGCACACCAATCCAATCCAGTTCCTAATTAAACCAATAAAACAATTAGTTGAGCAAATGAACAAGGATAAAAACTTGACTTGAACAAAAAAAAAAGAAGAGGGGGGAAAAGAATTTAATGGACACCTGAACACAGTTTTGCAGTCACACTGCCTTGACTATCTAGACAAAGACTTGAGTTATGGGCTTTGCAGAACCGGTGCTGCCGTGCAGGTGCCAAGTCAACGGAGCAGGATGGGTTGGCTTAGGGGCTGGAGAGAGGGGAGAGCGTGGAGTTTGGAGGTGAATGTTAATCACTTCAGGAGCAGAAGGCAGAGCGCTGCAGGTGCTTCCTCTACAAAGAACCATTGACTGGACTGGCTTTACCCCAAACCGTTTGCTATTGCACGCCGCTTCAGTCAGCTCACAGCCACCGGAACGCACTCCCCATGCACAATCCATCACAGCCAAGGAACCTCTGAATCACAGCCACTTCCGCTTTCACACACACATACCGGTCATAAACGTAACCTGTCAGACAATATAGTCGCATTTTGTACTGTTAGATTTTTGTTTGTTTGTTTAAAGGGCCAGTATTATGTAAATATGACTTTTTTGACCTTTATATCATGTTATAATGTTATTTTTTCAACAAAATCATCCATGGACTGTTGCCTTGATTACTTCATGGCAGCAGTCCAGGGATGTTTGAGAAATCTTTTAATCTCCCTTGGCAACCATTCAGTTGGATGAGCCTAGCTCCGCCTTCGAGGACAAAGCTCCACCTCTGAGCTGTAGTTTCCAAGCTTCCACCTTGCAGAGCAGCTCTCCCCCACTCAGCTCCTTCAGACTAGCCAGGACCAATTAGCAAACATCTGGTGGATCTGCACGTCAGCTGAGCTCATTACAGGAGCTACTTCTAAGTGAAACACTGATGTAAACATTGTTAAATGGTTAATAGAGGAGCCATGTTTTGATGACTTCCTGAAGGCGGAGTTTCCGAAAGAGCAGAAGTTTCTTATAGAGTCAGAGGCCCAATTTCAAGGCTTTAAATTGCAACGTCACGTTTTTTTTTACAGTCATGCTTGTTATATACATCATTTTTATAACAACTGAAGTTAGCATAGTTACTCGACAGGGTAGCATAGTTACTCAAGAGTCCAGTATGTGCCTGGAAAATACATAATACTGTCCCTTTAATAAATGGTCTGTTTGAATCAAAGGACAAATTTAAAAGTACCTTGCTTCAGTCTCAACACACAGATGTTCAACTCATAAATGCTGCAGTCTTTAAGAAGGATAAAGACATCAGAATAAATACATCACACTGCAGTTGCTCCTAAAATATGATTCACATTTGGCTATGAAATGCTACACTATCCATGCAACTATAGTTGCATGGATAGTGTAACTTACCTTTAGGAAAGAATTGTGTCGTGCAGACCGAGTGACTGGTGGCGAGACGACAGAAAGTAGGACGCTCTCTGCAGCAGTTACGTGAAGGCGGGGCTTAAGTAACACCAACCAATTAACACTGAAATTTAACAACGTAAATATGACGGAAGTTACACTGGCAGTGTTATTTTAAAGCTGTGTGATGTTAAAACAACACTGACACTCTTTAT
>CAEGAE010055699.1:0-80402 GCA_903067095.1 Girardinus metallicus | reverse complement strand
TATATTTTTTTTTTTTTTTTTTTTTTTTTTTTGCCTTAACTGTAGGTTATGTAAACTTTTGATCAGGGTTATTTGGGTAGCTTCAGCCATTTTTGTGTTTTAAAAAGAGAAAACACAAAAATGTGACATTATTTGGTTTCAGCCGTACACTACCTATGGGTTGTCATTTATATTTAGTGACAAAAATTTAACAGTAATGTGAAATCTCTGCCAAGGTATCTGCATCTGTATTTGCTGACCTCCTTTTCAAGCTGATTTCTGCCTCTCCCTCCTTTAGCTCTGAACTTCTGGACTCAGTCAGCTCAAACTGACCTGTTGTTCGTAATTAAACGCTAGAGATCCAAACTTTCACTCTTCTGGTAAAGATACACTGTGCTCGTTGTCCACAAATAGACATTTTACAGCACCGATTGCAGAACACTGACGGCTTTGTGTTTTGCTGCTAGCTCTTCTCCGGACACTTTCACTCAGTCTATTCTAAGCCGCTGCCTACGGCGTGTACTTCACCGTGACTTGGATAACTACAGGCGTCTCTCAGACATTCGAGGAAGAGCCACTTCCTACAGTGTCCGCCGAGTGACACTACGTTTCCAACGACTGCCCACGGAAGTAAAGGAGCTTTACGTGAAGTAAAGCTCCTTCAGCAGACGCTCATGGAGGAGTTGCCATGATACAATTTTGGTGGCAAATTCAGTTTGTTCATTCGATCAAGCCTACATGAAGATCAGTGGATCTTCGTGTAGGCTCACCGTGGCTCTTAAAGGGGTACTGTACACCCTGCTTGACTGCTACTCTAAATGTTTCTTCAAATACGATATAGTATTTTTGAAGTTTGATATGTTGGAAGATTATTATTATACCCCCAGAGCGGTACGAAAAGATTCTCTGCAGTGGTTGTACGTTGATTTCATACTATAAAGCCTCATGGTAAAAAAAAAAAAGTACAATTGTCAGAAAAAAAGCAATAAACATTAATCATATTAGTTGATAAAAGCCTAAAAAATTATATAAATGCACTAGGAAAAGTGTTGAAAAGTTATTATTTTCCACATATTATTGTATGTGTCATTTTATTGCAATCTGCATATCGGCAATCAGCTACTAAGCCTATTCTGTGATCGATTGGCAGTGGGTCCATCGTCCACTATGGGGCTTTCGCGCTTCATCGTCATTGCATTAAACTGCAGTATGAGGGAAATACTACAGTAAATCACTATTGTTATTATTCTGTCTTCCCTTTTTTCAACGGTGTAACTGGATCACTTTGTCGCCAGCACTTTGATACTGTCTTCTTTAGCTGACAAACTCAAACTATTGCCTTTATTTCCAGTTAAAAACACGCAGCGCTCTTTGGTTACGGTTTTGTCTCTGCGTGGTTTTATTACACTCCTCAAGATGCAAGAGGAAAGTAGCAATATATCTGTTTACTAAGTAAAATGACAAACGTAGTGACGCGCAGTGATTTGGATGAGTAACTTTAATCTGGTTACTGGATTGGAAATAGGAAAACGTCAGATATTAAAAACAGGTCGGATTAGAGTAGCGCGTTACTAAGACTCTCCTTCTGGCTCCTGATTGGTTGTGTCTGACCAGAAGTGGTGAATTTCTGCAGATGGCATTGGGAGCGCTGAGAGGAGGTAGAGCAGTTCGATTTTTTTTTAGAGATTGTCTGTCAGGACTTGATGGCAGGCGGACTTGTAGGATGATAAAATGGAGAAAAGACGGTTTGGAATATAATAATTACTGTCATGGTTTCACACTTTATGCCAGTGAGATAGCTAGTCTGTTGCACAGTCTTCCAGTGACAGATGCTTACACTGAGCACTTATTTAAATACCGAAGATGCTAAAAGTCGCAGTGAGTTGTGAGGAATAAGAGATTTATCATGGTATAGCATCATTTTCTCATATAATCCTGTAATACCTGCTTCTCCTTGCTGGTGTCTCTCTCCAGCGGTCTGGGCGAAAAGCATTTAAAGGCTTTTAATACATTTATAGATCAAGAGTTTTTTTATTGCCCAATCAGTGTGTGTGTGTGTGTGCATGCATGTGGAGTGTGTTGGTTTGTCAGCTGTTCCTTTGCTCTCGCCCAGTTTCATCACCAAGAGACAATCAATGATGCCATTTATTATTAAAACCATCTGCCTCACCCTGCAGGATCTTGATCATCCGCCATGGTGTTGATCACGCTCCTGTGGATGTGTGGGTGCGCGCACATATGTGTTTGTGTATGTTTCCTTGCACAAGTGATCTGTTTACCCCTCTGGTGAGTGCAGCGGGGGTGTGAACGGTCACATGTAGAAGAGCTGATGGTGGTTTAGAGACAACGCCATGGGGGCTTTGTGGAGAGTCGCTGACTTACAACACACAGATCAGAGCGTTACTGGCAACTTCTCACCAAATGTGCACAAAGGTTTGTCGATATTCCCTAGTGCTTGAAAAAGACAATTTTGTAAGTGAGGTGTTTCCATTAAATAAGAAACGCAATTAAAATCACACGTGAAGGAGTTTGTTCACTCGATATGCCGTTAAAAAACATGCCGTGGCGTCCTCCTCCTACCACTTCCTGTCGTCCTCTTCGTCATTTCCACCAGTAGTAACATCCAATTGTTGGTCATGTTTCATGTGGAAAAAAATGTTTTCTTTGCAGCTTTGCAAAACACACCAATTTCAATACGACTGAAAAAACCCACCTCATCCGAGCACCAAATTTTTTGTCGAAAAGCGTTAAGTATTTATTTATTTATTTTCCAAAATTGACACATTTCCATTGAGTGGACTTATTTTTGCAATTCCGATTTGCGCAATTACATGGTCAATGGAAACACAGCTGCAGTGGAAAAACTTTCACTCTCCATTTTTTTGTTTTCATAAATAGAGTAAAAGTTTCACTGGTCACAATCCGATTTTAAAGAATCTATAGTCAGTAGCTGCGTTTCTATTACAAATGTACACCAACAACACAATTTCGCAATTAAGTGCAATTAAAATTACACGTAAACAAGCTTATTCACATGATAAGTCATGGCGGCGATGACAACTTGAACGGACAAGTTGTTAAAAGGACCTAATTTCCAACAAGCTATTATGAGAGGTTTATTGAAGGAAACCCAAAATGTTTAAGCATTGAAATACAGTTTAAAAGGCAAGTACTAATGAAATGTATGTGAACTCCAGAATTTGAATGGAGGAAAAACAAAAATCTTAATAAAAAATATCGTCTGGCATTCAGCAAATAGCAATAGTTTTGGTAATTCTGCTTAACCCAAACAGGAAAAGTTTGTCCTAATTTAGTCAAACAGTGAAAAAAAGAAAAAAAAAAAAGGTTATGCATATTTTTTTAGAGTGTATGTAAACATGTAGTTTCAAATGTAGATTCAGATCTGCGGCTCATAATAGAGCAAGTTTACGTAAAGCATTGTGATCACTGATATGTTTTAATTACTGCTCTATTTGCAGTTATGAAGTAGTGGCCTGTACATCAAACCTGCATGAAGGCATAAAGATAAATGATAACCAGTTAAGAATAAGACAAATTTTTGGTTGGGCAGGAAAAGTCTGTAGGAAATATGTATGATAAAAATAATTTTTAAGAAGCTTGGAAAATTCAAGCAGACAGGAGCTGTTTTTGTTGTTTTAAATTGAATAGAATTTTTTTTTTATTTCTTTTCTTTAAAAAAAAAAAATCCCATTTTGACTTGATCAGAATGTATTTCTTTTGTGCGTGGAGAAAAGAAAAAAAAAGTTTTTGGGAACTTTTGGCTGATATCTCTCCACACACAGCTATGCAGCGTTTGGTTGTAATTAGGCCTGTCACAGTTGTTACATAATCGCCGGCCGCAATTATTGGCGCTGACCGCAGTCATTTCGTATAATGATCATAATCATGTATATTTACATGTATGTAACAGCTGGATGAAACTAACATGTCACTGTTCTGTCACAGTTTCCACATTATTTCCCCCTGTCTCAGGCTTTTCTCTGGCCCTTTGAATGACATCATGCTGCTGCGCCCATTCGTTTTTTGTTTGTTCCTGCTCTGGTTCGATGGCACCAGATTGCAGAGTCGGAGCCTTTGTCTGTCCGTCACTGTTGTTTAACCCCCCAGATCATTTTGATTAGCATCAATTAGCGACCGTCACGGGCTTAATGAGAAACACGTGGAGGACGTGCAGATCGTGAACCAAAGGGTGTCAAGATTTCCCAAACCTGTTTCATTTCTCCGGAGTAAATGCAAACCATCTTGAACTTTAATAACAGCAGTGTATTGCTGGTCCTGTCCAAGCCCGGTGGAACAGCTTCATTCAAACCGTTCTGGAACCGGCAGTGCTCTGTTCCCAGAGGAGAAGATTATTGAATGTATTGACCAATTTGGATTTGATGAAAATACCGCATCAGACACTGTTAAGCAAAGCTCAGATCCTCAAGTCTTTGTATGTAGGAAAGTATTGAGTTGTGGTTTATGTACACATCCATGCACACATTGCGAGTACTGATTTACTATTAGTTTTTTGCTAAAGATGAAAACCTTCGTGCAGCAGTTTGTTTATGCTGTAAAAAATCTATCTATTTATTACTAATTTTTCATCTAATTTTGTTTGTCATAATCACTAACCAGAAATACAGTGTAGCTAATCAAAAACGTTACACCAACATATTAACAGTTCCGAACAAAATGGTGGAAAACTACCCGAAACCAGAAATAAATACAATTGCTTGTTGACTAGTATTACTAACTAACTGTGTTTTGTGTCAAATGATCCATGGATTATGTATGTTGGGGAAAAGACGTGCAGTGACTGTAGGGCTGTTGTAAGCTAGGGATGCACCGATCCACTTTGTTCCACTTCTGATACCAATATCTGAGGTTTAAAATCGGCCGAGACCGATCGGATACAGAAAGACGGGCTGAATTGATTTGAAATGCTTCTTTTTTTTTTTTTTTTTTTTTTACCACACACATAAAAGTCCTTCATTAATTTACTTGATAAATGCACCTATACAGCACACTTAAATACACCAGGAGCTTCTCAAGCTTGATACCTTTAAAAAAAATATTTTTTGTAAAATATAATTAGGGCTGGGACTTGAACATATTAATTAATTACATAGATTTGAATGCTTTAAATTTATTTGTCATTTTGTTTGCTTGTTTGTTTTGTTTCACGTACAAAAGTCCAAATACGGGACCTTTGTCTTTGAGTTTCTGTGACGCCCGTAAACCTGACGCACAAGCGACATCCACAAAAACAACGTGATGGATGACAAAGCTGCTTCACTTGGTCCACTGAGGATTTTTTAAATATCTTTAACTGGTTTTGTTCCATCATTAACTTCTACAGAAATTTTTGTTATGTTTCCATGAAATTTAATTTCATTGTTTTCACACTCCACTTAGTGCAAAGCAACTAAACAGAAGGACTTTGTTCCTGGTCATTCCTCGTAGTATGATCGTAACTCTTCAAGAAAGCTGTTAACGTTTTCTCACATGACAAAGGAAAGCTATGTCAGAGCATCAGATGACAGGCGAGAGCATGTCGCTGGTTTCATGGAATCGCTCCAGATAAGACAGAAATGTATAGCTGTGTACAGACCCAGGCCAACCTCAAGTCTATCCAGACTATTGAAGGCCATGTGATCTGCGGAGGAGATGAAGCCTCGTTGCAAGGACTGTGATCCAAATTACACCAAATCCTGCCTGAACAATAAAGAACTCTTCTGCCAAATGTCCGGCCAGTGACAACATAATCCTAGACGGGCCTCCGTCTATGGTATCCTGTTACTAAGAGAAAATGACTTTACATTTACCAGTTAAAGACATGACTAATCTTCTCTTTGTGTATGAAACTTTAGTTTTTAACATTTTTTTTTTTTTTGCAACTTCACATTCTTTTTTCCAGTTTCTTTTTTTTTTCAAATTGAAAATTGTTTTTTTAGCTTCACATTTTTTTTCAGTTTCAAACTTCTTTTGATTTTCAAATTAATTTAGTTGTTTCAGATCCTTTTCTTGAATAAAGGATATTACACTATTCATTTATAGTTGATGTAGTGAGATTAACTTACATGACACATATAAAATGAATTTTGAAACTATTGAACTACTGCACTTGTGGCTTTCTGTGCATGCTGTGTCCAAATTGATAACGTTTCAGGCCTCAGATTGTTTCGATTTGAGCTACAAATATCAATGGCCGAATCTTCCTTTAGTAGTTGAGGTCTTACAGCAGCGTCTTCATTTCACTTGCGACCTGAAGACAAAAACCCGATGTGAAGGCGTGTAGGCGAGGATGCGTCTGGTTGTAATTTGATGTTTTCAGGGCATCATCGTTGCCATTCCTATGGCAACGATGATGTCCAGTTAGCAAAAATTAGTTTTTTAGAGGGCACTTAAAGAAATGCTTATTTAATGTTGTTGATTTGATTACCAGGAAAACTAACTAGAATAAAGCTAAACATTGACAAAACCAAAAGCAATTCTTTTTTTAATGATTTTTATGTTTCTAGCTAATGATTTGTATCACTATAAAAAATCAATTTGAGGCTGTAGAGCTTATGTTTTGGAGACATTTTAAGAGTAATTAACAAGAGTCCCCTTCTACCTCCTTCTTTTATTATGATTTTTTTCAGCATGTAACTTTTTTCAGACTTGTAAAATTAAATTGACCTTTTGTCTTATTGCTCTGCCTTTTCCTTAAAACATCCTGTTTCCTCACTCTTTCCCCACTGTCTGAATCCTTATGAAGTGTAAACACTCCGTCAGTCTTCTTAAGTCTCCTGCATCACATCAGTGCAGTCACTCCATCGACTTTTGCATCTGCACTTCAGTAAAATTCTCTCCAAGCAAACGACAGCGACTTCCCTCCATAAATTTCCGACACAGAGAGTTAAGTTTACTGAGCGTTTTCTCTCCCATTTGTTCTCATGATTTGCTTACAGAACTGTTCTGATTTCTGCTTACCCTCCTTCCTGTTCTGTGTCACATCTGGCAATGTCGTCCTTAAATAAAGCACAATTACTTACTCAACTTCCCGTGAAGCCAACCCCCAACCACACTGATGTATTTGGAGTTTGTGCTTGTCCACATTTGACGCGTTCAGCAGTGATTCAGTCCTCTCCGCCTCTATGCGCTGTCTGTCATTTTTACTCGCTCTTGATCCTGTACCACATGAACTCGCTGTTGGTGATTGATTCCCATGGTAGACCACACATCTTCTCAGACTTCATCCCTGTTGCCGATGATGACTCTGGCTCATAGCAACGTGAAGGAAGCTGATAAAAAAGAAGCACAAGTAGTAGCAACGACGTTTTGTGGCGCAACTAGCGTAGAGAAGTCTGTTTGGATGTGTAGTCAGAGTGGTGGGATTGTGATGTGATGCGTTTCAGTGACACAGACTTCATTCATAATTTCACAAGTCTAATTTGTGGTCTGGATTTACCATGCCAGACTTCTTCTGGCACAGAATTATCATGCATCACATCAATGACATAAAAGTCGTGCAAAATGCGACATGAACGTTATGACAGCAAGCACTTTAAAAATAATCGGATATTTAGGGTGCGGTAGTGGCGTTGGAGTAAAGCGCATGAGGATATATGGATGCCTCTGTCCTCTATGCGGCTGTCACGGGTTCGATTCCCGGCCCAGTGACTTTTGCTGAATGTCTTTCGCCTCTCTCGTAACCCACTGTCCTGTCTGACAACTCTCAAAGCCAGAAGCAACATTTGAAAAAAACAAAAAAAAAACAAATATCAATTGGATATGTATCCACCTTAGTACCACAAATCAAACTTTTTCGAGGGTGAAAAGATCAAAATTGGGCCGTTAGGACTGCCGTTAAAAAGTGGGATATGAGTTGCATTTCCCTCCTATGTGAACATAGCGTAAAACATTGAGGATTAAGTAGTTCTTAATCCAAAAGAGAGTTCTACATTGGTTGTACCTTGTGGCAAGGTCACACATAGTACTGATCACAAATGCCATCAAACTAATAAATTTAGAACAGCGCACAGCAGTTATTTTAATTTAACAAGAATGGTAACCCTGTGTAGTGAAGGAGCAGTACAAGCAAAACAAACCAATGAACTTGGCGAAGTATGCCCAGATAACGTAGCCAGTAAAAACACTTACCTTTCAACCAGCGCTGCTTTCTGTCCACTCAATTTGAGACCTCTGCATTTCAACTATTGTTAAAGTTGCGCCACACTGTGTTTCTGTATCAAAGAGTATTGCAACAAAGCTCCCAGGACGTTCTTATCTCCCAACATCACAAACTCTTCAGACGTCGCCATTTTATTTATACTTTGTTCAGACATTCAGGCAACAGTGGCGTCATTTGCGATCAATGCCATTATAGATCAGGAGATGTGGTCAACCATGGCAAAGTTGTTTACCACAGTATGTACAATATTTGAGGACTTTATTTCTACATCAGCAATAATCCTTTCCAATTTTGGTATCTAAAGCAGTGATGACTCTACTCAAACTAATACACTTGAGATTCCCAAAGTGTTGGTCGCTTGACGATGTTATTAGAAATTTGTAGTGGGTACTTGAGATTTCATGTGGGCAAAAACACATCCCTTTTAGGCCTAATTACTGATGACGGATAGCGGCGTCATGGTGGGCGGTTGAGTCACCGCCTCCTACCTTCCTTACACCATTTGTATGACAGTTAAGTAGTTTGTGCACAAAGCCAAACTCCACCACCTTACACCCTGACCTTCCTTATCCCTAAAGAGTATTTGCTTCGCCCCAGAGACAGAACGTGTCCCCCTGGCCTTTGTGGTATATGAGCGCATCTTCTGTCTAAGACCCCTGCTTAAGAGACAGCCAGTTCACAAACAAGTGGATTTACAGAAGCTAATACCAAAACATGACACACGGAGCTCCTGCTGTGTCAGCTACAGTACTTCATGACATAACACACCTCTTATTTCCTCTGAGCGTGACACTAACCGTGTCTGTGCACGCATATGCTTGGAAAGATGCACATGCAGCTGAGTTGCGCATTCACACCCGAGTGACGCATGTGGTTTAGAAGAAGTGCGTGAAGAGAAAACACACACACACGTACCTGCAGCACCGTGTGCGAGATGATCCCGCAGTGGGATTAAGCCGGTAAACCCGGCGGGTTCAGTCTGTGGCTAGGCAGCTAATACCCTCTAAAAGAGGTTTGCAGTGAACGGCTGCCGACCGCTCTAGCTCCGTGAAAAATACCCATGACTGCAGCCTGGGCGAGTTTAACCTCAAAAGCTGCAGCTACAGATTTGGACGGAATATTAGGAGGGGAGAGTTAAACTCAGCACGTCTCCTTTCTGACAGCATTTGTTGTTGCGTGGACTTAAAACCGAAAGCAAGCAGAGAAGAAGATTAGAAGCGGTAACTGACAGGTTGAGCAAGAGAAAAGCAATATGCCAGTATGCTTCTTGACATCAATGGTAAAATGGTGAGAGATGCTCGCACTGTTTTTAGTTGTTTGTGTGTGTGTTCTCTGTTGATAATCGTTTCTGCTTCTGCTGCAGGTTTCTGCCACAGAAGAATGTGTGGGACCTATGAGGCTGACTAAGGAGCCAATTCAGGTAAGAGCGTTTAGCAACATCTGCAAACACTAACTTTTATGTAGTTTGGATCCATGGTTGAGGTCCACAGATTCAAGGCTCAGTCAAAAAAAACAAAAAAAAAAACAGTAGACCTCTTTTAATTTCATCTGCGCATTACAGACGACTTGGTTTATGACTGTCTTTGAGTAATTTAATACGGTGGCCTTGCAAGATTATTTCTACGTCTTGAACATGTTTGTATTTTGTCATGTGAAAGGAAAATTATAAATATGTTGTTTAATTATTGATTTGGTATGTCTTCATAATTTCTGCATATATTTTTAGATATATATTTAGATATATAGGTTATTTTTTAATGTTAACAATTTTTTTTTTTTTTTTTACAAAAAAGGTCAAATTCAGTTAGACTGAATAGAAAGTATCTGTGAATCTTTGTTTTCAAGTCTTGCCTCAGAATCTATATTATTTAGGCCGGTACTTTGTTTTTGTTTGTATTTAAAATATCTTCTAGTTCCAGTGTAAAGTGTTCTTTGAGAGTGAACTTGTATTATTATGCCATTTTCAATATGTTACTTAATTATCAATATTGTTTATTGTTTATCACAATGGTTTCCGGGACAGTTTATCATCACAGTAAAATTTGTTACAGTGACAGGCCTACACTGTACACAGTGTAATTTTCTCTTCAGTTCAGTGTCGGTACAGAGACTGCCCATTTCCAATTGGGCACCAAGTTGGGTTTAGGTAAGGTCCTTCTGTTAATGTAATATGGGAGAAAAAAACTAGGTAATAAAATTATGCAAAAGCCTTTAATCACTTGACTCTTAATTCATCCGTAAATAGTAACTAAGTTCAACTCAGAGAGGACGACAACCAAATCAAATCACAGTTTGTTGGGATAACTGATGGTGGCTTTACATCCTTAAAGGGGCGGTATTATGTGTTTTCCAGGCTCGTAGGCTCATTTATAGTACAATCAAGTAACTATGTTACCTTCAGTTGTTATAAAAATGCTATATATGTCAAATATGACTTAAAAGAAATTTTACTTTAATATTTATTGTATTGAAATTGGGCCTCTGTCTCTTTAAAAACTCCTGCTTTTTCTGAAACTCCGCCTCCAGGAAGTCATCACAACATGGCTCCTCTATTAACAATGTTTTTACCAGCGTTTTACTGAGAAGTAGCCCCTATAACGAGATCAGTAGATGCGCCGTTCCACTAGATGTTTGCTAATTGAAGCTGGCTAGTCTGAAGGAACTGTGTGGGAAGGTTCTGCTCTGTAAGACAGAAGCCCAGAAGCTTTGAAACTGCGGCGCGAGGTCCAACCAGATGTTTTGCACAGCTGAATGGTCGCCATGGGAGATGAAAGGATTTCTCAAACATGCATGAAAGAACCAAAGCAACACTACAGGCATGCTTTGACCATGGAATAACATCATAACATGATGTAAAGCTAAAAAAAAACAATTGACATAACATAATACTGCCCCTTTAAAATCTGACTGGAAAAACGGATGGGAAAAAAAATTAGCTGAAACAAATGAGATAAAGATGTTTTGTTCCTGAGTTTGTCCTTAAAAGATATATTTTTTACTAGTCGCACCACTAAAATCTGGATTTAGTTCTCGCACATAAAAATAAAATAACACCAAATTTGTGATCCGTCCCTTGTGACCCGCTGTTTTTTTTTTGTTTTCTTTTTGCGAAACTTGTCCTGAGCTGACTCTCATTACTGTGGTCGAGTTGGCCTCTTTGGAGGGCCTTTTCCACGCCTCCCTCTCCTCTCTCTTCATCAACAACGCAAGGCATCGGGTTCTGAGTCGGGGATTGTCTGCGCTCATCCTCTGATTACGGATTAGGACGTATGGCGGGGAGATTTATCCTTATGTAACGGGGGGAGGGAGGACAGGAGGGAAGTAAAAGCTTGTGGAGGTTACCCAGATGGTTGGGATGTGAGCGCCACAAAGCATTCCTCTGTTCTGGTGGTTCGGCCCGCAGTTCGGGAATGAGCCGCTTTATTAGGCGCTCGTTTATTGCCTTGATTTGATTTGCTTGGATTTTCGAGCCTCGCGAGGCGTTTGACCCGTCTCCAGGGGTTTCTGAGTTCAGGCCTGGCACGCCGCTCGTGTCCGTCCATCAATCTTACAGACCAGACAAGACAGATTTGTGCAGGTGGAGGGAGCTTTATTAAAAAAAGGTTTTAGAGCCCTCTTTTTTTTACGGTCCATAAAACCCTAAACTGCTCCCCTAAAGTGTGCACTCTTCCATATTTGCGGTTGTTCCTCCAAACTCTCTTCTGTGTCCATGACCTAACCCCTCTTTGTCCTCACCGCTCCCCTCTACAGGAACATAGAGATGAAAAGAAAGATTTAGAAAAAAAAAAAAAAGCTCTGCAGGGGAGAGCAATATATTGAGAGTTTTTCCTTGACATTTACTGTTGCAGCCTCTCAGGCCTGGACAGTTTCAAAATCTCTGTATACTTCCTTCATCTAATAATGGACTTCAGATACAGGCGAGTTAAAGGAAAGCAACTCTTATGTGATCGTATTTCTCAGACGTCCATTTGCAGTGTACCTGCAGCGTGCTGTAAAATGTGGAGTTTCAATCATTCTGTCGCTTAAACCTTTTATTAACTCATGCTAGCTGTTGCAGAACATGCAGTGCCTTATGCGGTATTCACGGCCCTGTAAGTCTTTCATATTTTGTCCAGTTGCAGCCTCAGTCTTTGATGTATTTTATTGGGGTTTTATTGTTAAACAACACGAGGCATTTTGCTCTGACACCTTTCAGCTAAAGTCTGTTGCTATGGTTTAGGGCTAGGGTTAGGGTTAGGGTTAAGTCTTGATTTAGGGTGGCTGAATACACGTGCAAGCAATTCAGGCTTCTGTCTGTTAGGAAAATCTTTACCCTGAAAGACCATTTCTCAATTTCCTGTCATGTTGCTGAAGCTGGCAGCTGTAATGTGACAGATTAAGGTGACAAGAAGTTTTACGAGACACATTAAGCTCCTTCTACAAGTGAAGGTTCTAGAAAATGTTGATCAAGTATGTACAAAGTTCAAGTGAAACCGTGCGGACATAAAATTTGTGACTGTGTTGTTGATAAGCTTTAGTCATTTCTACCTGTCAAATAGAAAAGTGCAATATTTTTGTCCCTTTTCATTCTGACTGTCAGCTTGATGACATTTTTTTACAATAGCATTTTAGAGTCGGTATTAAGTCTTTGTTAGCTTGTGGCTCCTCTTTACACTACCATACCAGACGAAAGTAAAATTAAAACTACTGCTTATGTTGGTCCTTTGTGTTTTTAAGGCCTCTCTACTCTCCTCAGGAAAACAAAGTGTATCACAAGCTTTTACAGTAACATCAGCCAGGCACCACCACCCACATTCTGATCAGGTTTATAAGACTGATATGATTCAAGTGGACAGAATTTTTATTACAGCATAAAAGCTGGAGTGACAAATAATTAGAAACTCTCTCTCAACTCAGATTTATTTTTAACACGGCAGATTGACCCGGTGAACTCTAGAAATGTGAGGCAGCCAACAGCGGCCGTCGAGGATTAGCCGCTGGGCTAGCATGAATGTTAACTGTGCAAACAGGAAGGTCAGTAAGGCGTGGCTGGTGTAGCCTGATTTGCGTGGCATTTAAAATGTAGATTAAATATAGATAGAGAAATAAATATTGAGAGATATGTAGAGCGATATAGAGAGATATGTAGAGCGATATAGAGAGATATGTAGAGCGATATGGAGAGATATGTAGAGCGATATAGAGAGATATGTAGAGAGATATAGATATAGAGGGATAAAGATAAGGAGAGTTACATGCAGGTGAAGGTGTGGCCGTAACATTGATGGTGTGGTGCAGAGCAGCCGTTTGTCTAAATGCGTCGTGCGCATCAGACCAACGGCGCCTCCTATCAGCCTTCTACTGGTAACATTCCCGGGTGGAAGGTGTGCGCTCTGGTGTCCGTGGGGTCCCCTGTGTGTGGAATTTCACGTGCTAGCATCATGGTTACACAAGCCTGCACTGGATCAAAGACTGTAGACCTTTCACAGGCACTCACAAATAAGAGTCCGCCTTCTCCCTCCGACCGCTGCTTCAGTTTCTATCCTCTTGTGCCAGCCCCACTCGTTTTTTTCACCAGATTCAGTGTTTGTTTTTGTTTTTTTTATCTGTTTCCACCTGTAAAGGCACTATGCGACACAACACTCCTGTTTTACGGTTTTTTAACAGCACAAGAATTGTGGAGAGTAATGACTTTAGTCATCCTCTGCTTCTTTTACGCTCTCCCTCATCGTCTACCCTCTCTCTCTCTGAGTGCTGACCCTCCGTACTCTCGCTCTGTCCCTGTATCCTTTGTTGTCCTCGGAGGGAGTCAGGAGGTGATGCTGCTGCGCGGCAGTGCCGACCGCTGTTAGTTCTGGCTGCGGACCAGCTGCCCTTTGGGTGCATGAGAGCGTGCCTGTGTGCTCCGTTGCTTTTCTGCACCAATGTATTAAAGGTGGCTGGTGTTGTCAGTGGTCCAAGCACGGTTTGAGGTCGAAAAAGCGACTTAAAAGCTCTGTGGGATCCGTGTCCAACAGGCAGTGTTTGGGGACTGCTGGCTGTTCAGTTTCAGCCAAAGGAGTACATATACGGTATGAGAGAAAGTGGAAATGTAGGTACTCTTCTTCATTTTCTTCGTAAGGAAGGTGCATCAACTATGCAGTTAAGGAAAGTTCAGGTCTCTAACCATCTGTATGGCAGCTTGTTTTATTACAGGAGAGCAAGACATTACAGTCGCACACCACAAATTCTGCAGTTAAATCAACACTATCCCAAGTCTATTTGGTCCTCATCAGAATTGGTGTTAACTCTTACAGATTTATTTCAAAAATTGTTTGAGTAGTTATAACTTTTTCAAGTGTTAAAATGACTCAATTTCTTGTTGAAATAACTCTGAAAAGAGTTAAATTAACACCAATTCTGATGAGGACCAAATAGACTCGGCATAGTGTTGATTTAACTTTGCAGAATTTGCTGTGAACGACTCTGTAGAAATCAATTCTCATGCAAATTTTGAGCACATTTTTAAAATGCTGCAAAAAAACAAAAAGGAAGAGACAGAGTAGAAGTGTTTCCTTAGACTAGTTTGGAGCGAATCAACCAGGCTCCACAAAGCGTGATTTGGTCAGATGTTGACGCTACTCATGGCTGTAAAGAACAAGATGTAGAGTTTGCAAACTGCCGTGGACCACACATCTCAGAAGAATGAAGAGAGTTTGCCCCTCCTGGAGAGGTGGACATTTTGTCCAAGTTTTGTGCTTCTGGTAAGGCACAGACCCACCAGTGGATGGGAGCGTTCCCCCAATCCTAACCCAGTCAGGATTGCCTCTCGCCAGCCCCTCCCAAGTGGACAGGCCTCCCCTCCATGCTGGAACCCACTAGTGGATGGGGAAGTTTGAAGTTTGTCATGTCAAAATTTATTTGGCAAATGCATTTCCATCTTCCCTTTAGCATATTAACTCTTTTTTTTTTTTTTTTAGAAAAGCCAAAAAACACCTCGAGCGAGCGCAAAAACATTTTTGCTAAATTGATGATGTAATTTCTAATTTTGCCATTTCCCATCTACCTTAACGTGATACTTCGAAAAGCACATTAGAAAATGTTGATGGAAACATGCCTAACAAAACTAGCTTAACTAGCTCTTGAAAACTAGAGCTAGTGGAGAAGCTAAGAGAGGAATGTTTAAAATGTTTTTGTTTGTTTCATATTAATGTAAAAATTTAAGAAAATATGGAGACATAAAAAAAATTTAAATAAATAAAATAAAACACCTGGTAAAAAATTGAAGTTCCTGAAAGACCTGAAACAACAGCAGCCCCACATCAATGTATTTTTGGGGATTTTATGCTACTGCATAATACTAAAGTGGAGGTAAAGATAATACTTGGTTCTCTTTTCTTTCATTTGATTAAATATATAACAAATTCTGCTTTGCTAAATACCTAAAGCTCAGTCAAAATGGCTAGATTAGGTCGGCTGTGACTAAGCCAGAAGAAACATTAAATTGGAAAGAAATGTTTTTGAGTCCAACTTTGTTCTCGTCACTTGTCGTTGTGCCCTTGGGTAAAGGGCACAACGACAGTTGCCTGCCAATTAGTCTAATGTTATACGAACGAGTGTAAAAAAAAATATTGACGCAAATGTCATTGATTTATCGCACAAACCCCCATTAAAATGCGCTGAAGTTTCTCGCTGTGACGTTACAACAAGTTAAAAAGTTTACAGGCTATGAAGATTATTTTAAACATTTGAAACCAATGAGGGGAAAAAATAAAATTAAATCTGTAAAAGTACATTATGGATTTAAAAAAAAAAAAAAATGTAACTTCACTTATTTTGGTGCCTCTGCGAAAGTCGCACAGTATTGTCCTGGTTCGCTTGACTTCGTCAGGTTCTGCTGGTGTTCGCTAAGGAGGACAGCCAGAGCGATGCCTTCTGGTGGGCCTGCGACCGCGCCGGCTTCAGGTGTAACATCGCACGGACGCCCGAGTCTGCCGTCGAGTGTTTCCTGGACAAGCACCACGAGATAGTCGTCATTGACGGACGTCACTCGCGCTACTTTGAGCCCGAAGCCGTCTGCCGGTGAGTCTGGACTCAAATAAGTGGGAGAAGACGGGATATTTACAGAGGAAGTACTTCTGTCTCTTTTAAAATGTGACATGTTTCAGTTCCAAAACCTGAAAACAGGACACCAAAGAGAATTTATTCATCGAGTTTTATACAATTCTGCTGATACAATTTTTTTTTTTTTTACCTGAATCTTGTTAAGCGGCTCGAGTTTAGCTTTTCTGAAAGCAGATGCTCCGAACACGGCTTTGTTGTGAGGGCACGTTGGCGCCATCTAGTGTTCACTGGAGGCACCAGCAACATGATGAACCGCAAAAGAGCTCTGAGCCCAATGATTAACACGGTTTTTGTTTTTTTCATTTAAAAAGGATAAATAAGGATGTTATGAGCCAAAAGAGGCTAACGGAAATGTGGTAAAATAAGAATCACTAAGCAATGAGTTAATTTGCTGACAAGAGAGCTGCTCTGCGTCTTGTGCTGTAGCAGCTGTTAAGTTCATGCTGGTGTGTGTTTCTGTCCCGTCTTGCTTTGTGGCATGCATGAGGATTTATTCCGAGGGTATTTTTAGTCCCCCTATTTTTCACTGTTTTCCCCTTCCTGCTAGGCTTTCCAGGAGTATTTTGGACATGTAGACTTTAATGTGAGATCCTTGTCTGGATTTAGTGCAACACTCAAAGCGCAGATTAATGAACGGAGGCACCAAAAACTGGGCGTTCTTTGCCCATTTAGAAAAATGTAGCAAAATTCACCACCACGTATTTCGTCCAGTGATTTATTGTACGTCCTTTGGAAATTTTCCCAAGAAACTGATCCATTAATATTCCCTGTCCTGTGATAACCACAGTCCTGGCTCCTGCTGTGCCTGGCCTCTATCACTTCTTTCCTTAATATAATTTTTTTTCCTTCTATCTCCATCTCCCCTGAGGACTTCTGCCATCGTCCCTTCCCTCCGTCGCTCCTTTTTGTGCTCCATCACTGTCGACTCGTTGCTTCTCCACCTCCAGACCGCTTTCCCACACTTCCTGCCAGCTGTGTGGACTCAGTGGCCAAAACCTCCGAAGCGCAAGCCGCATTTGGTGTTTCTGTGTTAAACACAGAAATGTTCTGTCCTTCTTCTCCGGCAGTGACATCACCCCCATTCTGCCCACATGTCCGTCCTGCACCTCGGTCCAAGCCACCTCTCCAAAGTCCAGTGTCAGAGTTTAATGATCTGTTGTTGATTCGCCTGCTGAGTTTTTATTGTGCTTCATTTTCAGGATGATCCGCGCCACAAAGCCCTCGGAAAGCACAGTTATACTTGCCGTCGTACCACCAAGGTAAGCTAGACACCTATAACCTGTATGCAGGTTATAGGTGTCTCTGAAAAGTACTATATATTTTTATATAACCACAAGGTTTAGTGTACATTTTGGGGATTTTATGGAATATGTAAATTTTTGTGAAGTGGATGGAAAAGGATTTGAAGTTTTTAGTTGTCTTTGGACTGTTTCAACATTCATATTCAACTCCTTTGCTCTACCCTGGTAAAAGCCAAACCCCTTTTTCTACGTCTTACTTCATACAGAAGGTCTGGACTCTTGGCTATTGAGAAACAATTGGTTGGAATCTGTTGAAGTCTTAAACAATTGGATCTGATTATAACATCCAACATTTGACATATGTAAAGTGCCAGATCCATTGGGAAGGAAGCTACATATGCTACGAAGTTTACCAAAAATTGCGTGCCACCTCATTTGCCATTAACAGAGCCAACTAAAAAATTTAACTTTTGCCAAACTCCATAGGGAGTTGAACCACAACATTCTAACCAGCAATAAAATGCCTTAAATATTCATTTTACTTCAACTTTAATTGCTCAATATTTGGAAAGGTGGCCAAAACGGACTGACTGGCTTTGTTCACTTCCTCTGTTGCCGTTGCCAATTCTAAATGAATCGTTCACAACTCCACCTTCTTTCTTTGCTCACTGGCCAGGATGAAATCCATATTGAGAAATTGAGCTCAATGAGACAAATCTCTGGAGCTTGAGAAAAAGCCTTGAGAGTGAAAGCTACAATACAGAGGTATAGACTTAGCACATTCATGTGTTAGAGTGGTCCATCAGCCTTTAATCAATTAGAACTAAATCTAATTGAAACTCAATAAAAAAAAATCATGTCCACAGCTGTTCTCCATCCAAACTGATTGGACTTGAGCTATTTTGAACCAGAATAGACAAAAATTATAGTCTAATGGTACATAAACTGTAGACATACTCCAAAAGTAGGTGATTCCACAGAGTACTGAAACATGTGCTCTTCACTTTTCTGATTTTTATTTGCAAATAATTGAAAACCATGTATGGATTTTGTTGTTTAGTTTGTTTTTTGTCAACTACATAAAACCCCTATTATACACAATAAAGTGTGACTGTAAAGAGATCAAAATGTGTCAAGGTCTAAACTCTGTTGCAAGGTAAGCTGTTAGCTTTTCTTGGTCTTTGTGTCTACTGTAGGTTTGGTTCTGTTATGTTTTTGATAAATACACATTTTACTGATTGTTCTCTGCCAATACACAGACTCCCGGACCAAGAGGAACCGTCCGTTCTCCCTCTCCTCTGTGCTGGATTTAGCAGAGTATGTCCAACCATTTTACCTCCTCTCTTAGCTGTTTTTTTTGCGTGCTACTCAAGGGCTTACTTTAATTGAAAACTAGAGCCCGCAAAAATAGAAGCACGACTGTCATTCTGAGTGCGAGTTGTGTTACCTGTTGTGCTAAACGGTGTGAAAATGACGTGGGTGGTTTCTAAACAAGTTGCAGTTGAGCGGATCCTGACTCATCCCATTCCCCTCTCCTCCCTCTGCCTCTCCTTCAAACACCACTTAACCTGGGTCGGACTCCAGAGGTTCGCGGAGAACAGCAGCGTGTCAGCATGCTACAACGAACTCATCCAGATCGAGCATGGAGAGGTGCGCTGCCAGTTCAAACTCAGGTACGGCACATGCAAGCGTTCGCATGAACGGATGCAAGCAGTTTGAAGCATGTTTAAACTACATGTTTAGAATCATTGGCCATTTTGAGTTGCAGCAAATTCACTCATTCATAGGGCTTGCAACTCTGTCTTTACGGCTCTGGAGTACTGCCAAGAGGCGGTGGAAATCACCAGTGAGGATCACATCATTCAGGTGGGGTTTACATTACATCTATCTGTCGGTCCTTATCTTTAGCTACCTCTATTTACCATTATCTTTAGCTACCTCTATTTACCATTATCTTTAGCTACCTCTATTTACCATTATCTTTAGCTATCTCTTCCTAAATTAGCTTTAGCTTTAGTTATTTATTTTCATAACTTTCTCTGTCTCTATATCTCTCTTTCTCTTTTTCTATCTGTCTGTTCAACTACCTCTTACTTACATTCCTGTTTGTATGAAAATGCCATGCGGCTAACATTTATGCTAGCCTAGCTGTTTTGTCTATCTGAGATGGCTAGTAAAAAATGCACCATAACACTTGAATAAAATGTCTGACTTTTCACACATTGAATCCTTTAACTGAGAACCATTAGCATATTTAGTTCAATTATTAATAGTTGATTAAGCCATTATTATTTAGCCATATTAGTGGTACCTACTAATGGTTTATTAGCTGCTTACTGCTTCAAAAATAACTGTTTATTAGTAATGTATGAGGAGCTCATAATAACAACTTAGCTTCTAGTAATTATTATTATGGATTTATTAAGGGCGTAATTCTTGTTATCGATTGATTTATTAACTGTTCATTGATTGTGATTATTAAATAATAATAAAACTCTTTCTTAGTAAAACATTAAAAATTTTCTATGAATTGTGATTAATGTTATAAGTGTATTAGGTTCTTATAGCCTAATCAGTGTGTGGGTCATTTATGGATGGACCCTAATTGTAAAATAATAAATATTTCAATTTTAATTAACTAATTACTAATAAACCTTTGTCATTATTACTGCCTATTAATGTATTTTTAAGTGGTCACAACTTTGATAACTGTTCTGCTTAACGCTTTATAGGCCATTTATGTGTAGAGGTATCAAGAAATTTCAGGCCTTTTTAGTAATGTCATTAATACTAGCTTGTTGCTTAATTTTGATTTGTCCATTTTTAACTTTACCAGTAAGTTAACATTCAATAATCAAAGAGATGTTAGCAGGAAAATGTTCGTCCATCCTGCGACTCTAATCTCTCTGTGGCTGTGACCCAGTATGTGAACCCTGCCTTTGAGAGGATGATGGGATACCACAGGGGGGAGTTGATCGGAAAAGAACTGACCGAACTTCCCAAGAGCGACAAGAACAGAGCCGATCTACTCGATACAATCAACACCTGCATCAAAAACGGCAAAGTGAGTTTTGGATCCATCTGTCAATCCGCTGCTGTTGAGCTTATAAACCCAGGAGGGTTTTTAATCAGCCCGGTTGCTCTGTCGTGTCTGAAGGAATGGCAAGGCATTTACTTTGCCAGGAAGAAGTCAGGCGACAGCATTCAGCAGCAAGTGAAGATACTGCCTGTCATCGGCCAGGGAGGGTGAGCTAAATCTACACAATCCAAGAATAGCTTCTGTAGTTTAACAAGAAATTTGAAAATCTCTGACAGATTCCTTCTGCCAACAGAAAAATCCGACATTTCGTAGCCATCAAGCGAGCTCATACCGACAACAATAATCAGGTGATTATGCTTTTTTCCTCTGAGTTCTCTGGGCATCCTTCATACGGCTGTAGATTTTAGAGTTTTGAGCTGCTGTGTTGGGTATTCAGACTTTCATACGCGAGAAAGTTGGATTAACCGACTTTGTTTAGCCTTTTCAGTTTAGGTTTAGATATAGTTAGTTACAATGATGTACAAAGTAAGTCTATTAATTATTGGTTGCTGCTTTATGAGCACCACTCAACTGGGTTACACAACCTCAGGAAAAATGTTGCTTAATTTTGCTCAGTGTTGCTTTTTTCTGTGTCGTATGTTCAGAGAAAAATGAAGATGTTACTTCTGACTTTAGACACAACAAGGCATGACTACTGCCAGACCTGTAGAGTCAAGAAATCTCTCAAGTAGAAGTTGCCTGACAGCTAAACTTAAAGATCTCAAAGACATCATGGTCCAATCTAAAAAATGGACGAGAAGCAAATCCATTGATAACTATTAATCTGAAAAAGGTTACAAAGTTATTTCCGATGTTTTTTGGACTCCAGTGAACCGCAGTGGCAGCCATTATCCACAGAGGGAGGAAACGGGACAGGAGTGAACCTTCCCAGTACTGGATTGGGAAGGTTCAAGTCCTGGGAACCTCCAGGAGTGTATCAAAGACTCGTCCATTGGGTCACGTAGAAATTTGAAGGGCATCTGATCGGGCATTGAATAATCTGTCAATGATTCAACAATAAGAAAGAGACCAGAGAAAAGAGTTCCAAGGAAAAAAACGCTACAGACCAAAAACAAGTCAAAGCCTCATCTCACCATAAGACTTTTTGAGAAAATATTCTGTAAATTGATGAGACAAAAGTGTAGACTCAATGCTTGTGAGAAATGTCTAAAAGTAAATCAACAAATCAAAACAGAAGAAAGGGGATCAATATTCTTAAACTGCATGGCAAACAGTTCTCTGATTTATATTGTTTGAAGTGCTAATTTTAGTTAGCGCTTGAAATTAAACCTAAATTGTCAAGTTTAAATAGCCTGACATGCTTCCAGGACTACAGAGCACCATGCGGCTACCATGAAGCAGACGTGTTGCTGCCCTCAGCTGAGCTGCAGGCCAATACCGTCATACCATGCTAAGCTACAGCTAAGCACCAGTATCTCCCTGTAAGGCCCACGAAGGCTAGAAACCAGGTGCCAAAGCTATTTATACAGAGAGCAGCTTTAGCTCATCGTTCTGTTTCATGCACAAGGCGAGTCAGCGGCTCGCCAAAGCCAATTTATTACAAACCGTTCCAGCTTTTTGGGGAATAAAAATTCTTAGACATGGTAGCAACTGATCCCAACTTTGAACTTTTAGCAATAGCAACAAATTTTCAAAATTTTCCACCTGAAAATTTCAATTAAAATCCTTTACATTATGTTCATAGATACGTGCTGATCATTACATAACTGTGCTTGTTTGTTTGTCCGTGCTGTGCAGAGGTACAGTGAGTCACTGGGTGAGGAAAATCTTCTATAACCAGATTAGAGACCCTGCACATCCATAACCGCATAACCTTGGCGTGACAAACACGGCGTACCGACAAACTGTCAGCCGCACATGTGAGCTACAAGTTTGGACATAGAAGGAGTAATCTGAATTAATCTCTTTCAATGGCATTGAAATGACAAGAGAATCGCTGAGCAGCTGGAATTATGGGACACATCCACAACAACTCTGTGCAGTTAGGACTAGCTTAGCTACTAGCAATGAGGTACTGACCTGATGTTGATTGGGTTTAATCCTACCTATAGCAAGTTTGATCGAAAACAACGCTCTTCATCTGTCTAGTGATGTAGAGAAGGAGTTGAACTCTGGTTTATCGCTTTCTGTCAGGTCCTCAAAATGAACAAGGAAGACAGATGCAGTGGGGACCATTCTCAATCAGGTGACTAACTACTGTGTTTTCATTCTTGTTTTCATGGACAGATGCTTTTTACCAACCTGAAATGTGAGGTTGTGATTTATTCTTCGCTACACTAAAGGGCAGATGAATAAAGCTGTTTTAGGATAGTAAACCTGAGTTTAAATCTGCTCCTTCCTCTTAAACTCGGATCTGTACAGACGGCCTGCAGTGCAAATCAACAAGTCACCACATGCAACTACAAATTTAAAAACACAACAATAGCTAAGCATAATTACAATGTAAAAAAACAAACAAAAAAAAAACGTAATTTTTGACAATTTTGGGGGTTTTGACCAGTCAAAATTTTCAACACTTTCAAAAGTGGAAAATTTTCGACTCTTGGAACTCAGAAAATGTTCAGAAGTCAAAAATGTTCAACTTTTGTTTAATAAAAATTTCCAAGTTTTTTTCTAAAAGAATTTTGAGCTTAATCTAAAAAAATTTAGTTTTTCTAGCAAATTTTCAACTTTTATGTCTCAGACATTTCCTTGTTTTTTCTTGAAAATTTCTTAGATTAATCTAAAAGTGTTTGTTTTTTGGCAGAAATATTCTCCTTTTTCCCTTTTCCATCTACAATAGCCTCATTCCGCTGTCGCATTTATCAAGTAGACTGTTTCAAGTAATAAAAAAAAAAGGAAAAAAAGCATTTATCTTCTGGACTTGATGGGTGGGACTGCTTCTATATGTATTTAGTGCAATCTGCTTTGTGAATCCAGTGCAGAAATTAATTAAATAGTGACAGTAAAACAGTTGCGAAAAATCAATTTCTAGTTATATTTGAAGTCACAGATAACATCTGAAACTGCAGATCGAAAGAGCATCTAAAAGACAACGACATTATCGATTAACATTTTTTCAGTCTCAACTAAAATTTCTATTAATGAAACAGCCACAACACGTCTCTATCTTCACTTTCTATACAGAGTGCCATTCACTGCGACACAGGGACAGAAGGAAAGATTCGATCGATGCCAGATCGGTTGGTTCCCGTGGCAGCGACGGTAGGTCTGCTCAGAGCTTTCCATTTCACCGAACAGAACTACATCGGTTCTGTTGTGTGAAGAAGAATACAACAGAAGCACAGAGAGAATAAAGTAGAAACAGGAATAAGAAAGAAAGAACGGCGGTTGATTAGAGATGGAAAGTCAGAGTGTGAGTCAGACGGCGTTATGGTTGGTACTTGAAGCTGAAGAGATCCTAAAGGGAGACGTTGTAGGCTGATGACATCTGCATCCCCCCCCCGCCCCCTCCACTCCTCAACCCTCTTTGACGCAGCTGCTGCTATTTTCAGAGATCTCTGCTGAATGCAGCTCTTCTCTGCCTACCTATTTTTCCATCCATCCATTTTCTAACACCCTTGTCCCTAGTGGGGTCGGGAGGGTTGCTGGTGCCTTTCTCCAGCTAATGTTCCGGGCGAGAGGCGGGGTACAACCTGGACCAGGTCGCCCTATTTTTCTTTCATTTAAATCCTAAATTATCTCTCTATAAGGCAGAATAAGATGTCAAACAGTTAAATATCATGACTGATAAAATGACTGATTATGTGGCACCTTTGTTTAAAAAGATTCAGCATATTACGTGTGTATGTGTATACCCAAGTGTTTACAATTTCTGAATCCTCTAATCTTTGGTTTTAGTCTTTGAATACATGCCAACAAAAACATGCATAGACTTGAATTTTCACTGTGCTAACAGTTACGGCTTCTTCGTTACAGCTTCTAGTTTACAGAACCGGAGATATTCTTCTGTTGCAAGAATCCACTCGATGACAATTGAGGCTCCGATCACCAAGGTACAATCTTCCCCGTTTACTCCTTTATGTCGGTTTGAATGCAAAATATGAAAGAATGCAAAAATGTGGCTGTTTAAATGTGAACAAACTTCAAACCAGCTGGGTTTCTATTACAAATGTGTGCAAAATGTCAAAAACAATGCAATTTTTGAATTGCAATGTTTCCATCAAATAAGAAATGCAATTAAAATCACGCGTATTACAGTGCTATTATCAATATATTACTTGAAAATGGTTTCAACGCGACAATATTATCATTTATCGCGATAATTACCGGCACGATTTATCACGCTACAGAATTTATCGTGACACAAAAACCTCACACAGATTCAGTTCAAATAGAGCTGCTGGCTGGATCCCATCGTGCCGCAGCTAATAACATAATATCTCTGTTTCACATCGTCTCATTTGGCCCTCTGCTGAAGGGCCTACGATGCCCTTATGGACTCAAAAATAACTTTATTTGGCTGTTTTTTTTGCTTTTGTTTTCTCCAGTAGACACATCGCAGCGTGTCACACGCAGACCTCCGTGACACACGCACAAAGAGTCGCTCTGTTATTGCATGTAATACCTGTGATGTGTTGGTATGCAGGTAATAAACATAATCAACACGGCCCAGGAGAGCAGTCCGGTGACGGTCGCCGAGGCTCTGGACCGCGTGCTGGAGATCCTGAGGACCACCGAGCTCTACTCCCCCCAGCTGGCTTCCAAAGACGACGACCCCCACACCAACGACCTGGTCGGGGGGCTCATGACGGTAAGAAGCAGCAACGTCCTGCAAACATATTAAATCCTCCTCGAACTAAAACCTCTGAGTTTTTTTTTAAATCAGATCCAATTTTAATCAGGTTTTTTTTTTTTCTTTTTCTTCCTTTTGTCAGAAAAGCCACTTTTTGTAAATATTTTTTTGTCATTTAATTAACTCATTCCTTCTGTAAGTTGTACAACTGATTATTATTATTATTAGGGCTGGGCTACAAAAACATTTTCTGATTAACATCAGGAGATTTAGTTTGTTTTTTTCTTCATCCTCTTCAGGACGGGCTGCGGAGACTCTCTGGGAATGAATATGTTTTCAGTAAAAGTAAGTTTCAAAACATCATTAAACACCAAAAGAAAACAAAAGGAATTCAAACAAATCTGTTACACGTTCTGTAACCCTTTATATTCTGTTGCTAATATTAGAATAAAGTCTTATTTCTGGGAACTTTCCTCAAATACTGCATTTGTGGTGTGCACAAAATGAGACGTTTCCTTTTTTTTTGTTTGTTTGTTTTTTTACAGTATTCAGTTTTGTTCATTTAGTTTGTTAAGAAGAAACTAAATAAGTAAACTAATTCAAGTCCAATTTTATTGCCAATCAGAAATCAATCCAATTTAATGCAGTCAAATTCAGCTGGTCATTTTATGCTATATTGCTTGGTTTTTGAAATAAATTACAAATGGGGCTAAAATTGTAACGTTAAGAAATGTGGCCCAACAAGTGTTACTCAAAAAAGAGAAAGAGAAAATACACAAGTAAAGTAGATTACAGTCCACTGTAAGAACATTGTATGTTTCCTTCCTTTTTGTTTCAGTTTTCACAACCATGAAAATTTTCAAATAAAATGAAATAAATGTATTTTCATTAAAAGAACATTCAAATTTAACAGAAAACGACATTGAAAAAAAAAAAAAAAGCAAGTAGTTTTCAATGTAAATCAAAAACAATAACTTTAATCTACAAAATAAAATAAAAAATAAAACAATACGTGAAAAACTGTTAAGGCTATAATCTTTGCCTTTAAAAAAAAAATTAACAATTTTTTTTATAATTTTTGGCCAAACTTGCCTGCTCTATAGGCAAGCTCGGCGTAGTCGTTCACTGTTAAGATCAGTCAACCATCCAGGGGGCTGGTTTCCCTCTTTTACAGTCTAACAGTGTGCAACCTTCAAAGGTGTGTGTCCACGGTGTGTTCAGGTTGTTGTGTCCGTGTGCTAGATATGAGCCAGAGCCAGCTGGTCATCCCGGTGACGCTGAACGACGTTCCTCCGTCCATCGCCGAGATGCTGAACGATGAGGAGCGCTGGGAGTTCAACATCCTGGACCTGGAGGCAGCTACGCATAAAAGGTACCGATTTTACTTTCACCATCATGTTTGTGGTGATTGTTTAATAAATGAAACAAGAAATATGAGCTTGTTTCAATAATTCCTTAATATTGATGAAAGAGTACTAGTTTAATTGGCCGATTATTTCACTTATGAAATGGGAAAAATGCCTCAAGTGAACAAATCTTCCAGAGGAACTAGAACTTTTAAAATAAGAGTAAAAGAAACCAGGACACAGAAACCTAAAACACTTCTCTGATGTCGTGCTTTGTCGTTTGCTCTGCTGCAGACCGCTCACTTACCTCGGCTTGAAGATTTTCACCAGTTTCGGAGTGTGTGACTTCCTGAACTGCTCCGAGGCGACGCTGCGCTCTTGGCTGCAGCTCATGGAGGCCAACTATCACTCCTCCAACTCCTACCACAACTCCACGCATGCTGCAGACGTCCTGCACGCCACGGCCTACTTCCTGCGCAAGGAGAGAGTCAAGGTAACGGACCACAGAATGAGAAGCTTGATTTTTTTGAAAGGCACAAATTGCCGTTTTATAGCACAATCGAGCTACTTCAGTTGCTATAAAAATGCTATTTGCATCTAGTTATACTTAAAAGAAATTTGACTGAGTTATTTAATGCCTTGATATTGGGCCTCTGGTTCTTTAAGAAACTCCTACTCTTTTTGAAGCTCCGCCTCGAGAAGTCACCACAACTTGGTTCCTCTATTAACCCTTTAACAACATTTTTACCAGCATTGCACTGAGAAGTAGCTCGTATAATGAGCTCAGCAGCTCCACCAGGTGTTTGCTAATTGCTGCTGGCTAGTCTGAAGGGGCTGAGTGGAGGAGTTAAAGCGAAGGGCTGCTTTGTGAGGCGGAAGCTTGGAAACTGAAGCTCTGAGGAGGAGCTGCATCTCAAAGGCGGAGCTAAGTCCATCCAGACGTTTTGCACAGCTGAATGGTTGCCATGACGATTAAAGGATTTCTCAAACATGCTTTAAAGAGTCAAAGCAACAGCCCAGGTGTGTTTTTTGTGAGGGAATAACATTATAATATGATGTAAAACTAAAGAAAAGTTGATTTTACATAATTTTGCCCCGTTATAGACAAACACTTCTGTTGCTTCAAAATCTACCCTGATGGACATTTTTCTCCTTAAAAATTCTGCGGGTCCAAATTCAGTCTCAAGACTCGTCTCGCTTGCCAGGTTTTTGCTCTCGTGCTCTCCCGCTAGCTCAGCATAATTCACCATCGTCCTCTGGCCTCAGGCTGGACTCATGAATTAATCCTCTCAGGAAACAAAAAAAAAAAACTCTTAGAAAAATTTGAGCTTCTTGGAAAATACAGGGATCAGCGCCGTGTCTGGCCTTTTGCGTTGTTGTGGCGGGAACATTTTCTGAGAACTGGGATTTCTTCCCTGGGTAAACTTTCAGCTCTTGGCAGAGTTCTGTTGCCATTTCACAATTATTGTGTATGATGTGTCGTCCCATGACATAAATTAACATACTCTGAGAACAGAAGCTTGTACTTGTAATGTGAGAAAATGTGAAAAATGTTTAAGGGGTTTGAATACATTTGTGCATGCTGAAAAACAGCATGGAAAATAACACCGTATTTTAGCCTTCATTAAAAGATATTTTTGTACCACGTTTTGTCAGACAGAACCACATTCCAGATAAAAAAAATAAATAAATATCAGTGACACATGTTAGAAATCAGAAATAGTATAATTACTGCATTACTGTCTTACAAGATGGCAAAGATGCATTTTGCTGACATTAGCTCTATAGCTAACAGACTTTTCAAACACCAAAATCCACCAAACTTGCAGCAACTGCTAATGTTAAGAGGTAGTGGGCTATCTCAGAATCTGATTTCCATATTTATAAAGTTTCGTACAGTTACGCTGACGTCTCCGTTCGGTCTCTGCTGCCTCTTCAGAGCAGCCTGGACCAGCTGGACGAGGTGGCGGCGCTGATAGCCGCCACAGTCCACGACGTGGACCACCCGGGCCGGACCAACTCCTTCCTGTGCAACGCGGGCAGCGAGCTGGCCATCCTCTACAACGACACGGCCGTGCTGGAGAGCCACCACGCCGCGCTCGCCTTCCAGCTCACCATCCGCGACGGCAAGAGCAACGTCTTCAAGAACATCGACAGGTCGGTGAGAGGAGGGTTGGACAAAGGTGGCTGGAAAACCATGAAAAGGCAGAATTGTTTATAATGTGCCTGTTTTTGTATCTGCCGCTGCTCTCTGCGCTTTTTAAATTGGGGATGAATAAAGTTTTACTGCATTGAATTGAAAACAGCAACATTTACTTAAAAGCAGACCTGGGGGCAATCAAGTCTGTATTTAACTAATTGATAAACGTCACTAAATTCAGCAAAAATTTGTGAGGAAAGAATTATTTCAATCTCATTCTAGTCTTGGGCAATAGAAAAGGAAACAAACATCAGTCAAATAATAATAATGGTAAATAAAAAAAAATTAAAAATGTAAACGATATTTAATAACACAATTATGTTTTGGATCTAAAGAAAAATTACAAATCCCTTTTGCTCATCTGTTTGTCTCACTAAAATATTGCACTGGTTGTTTATTGTAGAGCAGGTTAAAAAAAAAAAAGCTAAATTTTATGGGGGTTTAATTTAAAAAAAAAGAATTGTGCCTTTAAAGTTTGGATGTCTCTTCTTTTATATGTTATTTAAAGCACAAGCAGGTCTGCTACTGCTGACTGTGGCTATAAATATATCTCACAACACATTTCATGCTAATATGATTAAACACTTGAATCGTGACGTTTTATGGTTCTTGCTATGTGACGTAAATACTAGCTAGCAGAAGTCAGTAGGCTAACAGCGTGTAACTCTGGATGAGTGGTAAGAAGAAAACCGTTGCTGAAAGAAAGCCATTGGAAGAGCCTCCTGCTCAGCGAGAGCAGCCAGAAACTTCCTGGCCTACACGCAGAAAGATGTGTGTGACAGAAAAAAGAAGAAAATAAAGTGTGTAAAAGTAAAAGTAAAAGTTTTCCATCAGTGGCGTAGTGTGGAAGAACGGGCTGATCGTCACACTGTGTGCTTTCTTCTAAATTCCAAAAATTGTAATGCTTAGTCGATCCCATTTCAATGTGTAACGGAACAACATAGTGTGACCTTATTTATGCACCACTTTTAATGAGCAAAATAATTGTTAATTCTGAAAAAGTTACTTTCGAGGTACAATTTTTAATTTAATATCTTAGCTGAGAAAGAACCTAAATAGAGGCAACAATATCTATTTTGTCATGAACATACAAAACACATCCCAACTGTTTTTTATAACCAATTATTTGGTTATAAAAAACAGAATCATGTCATCTACCACAGAACAGAAAATGGCCTAAATAAACCTATATTATTTTATTTGCTTTTTCATTGTATGAATAACTGCCATTTGTTTTACAATAGTCACATGTGACAGTCAACCCCCATCGGGGATTTTTAGCTAGTAGAAAAGTTTCTTTTCTAGCAAACTTTTCTTTGCTAGAAAAGAAAAGTTTTTTCTTTTCTAGCAAAGAAAAAACTATTCTAAAGAAAGTTGAAGATCCTCAAGTGAGCATAAAGGCAGATGTTTAATTCTAAGCCCATTGGTTAAAGACAAGACAGAAAAAGCTATTTTGGACAATCAGACGCAGACATTTTGTAGCATCTCCCTGTAGGGGATTTAGCGGCCCGTTCTCCCTTTGGTGTTTTAGCTGTCCACTGACTCGCCTCTCATGTTGCCTCTCATGCTCTCGCTGCCATCAGGAATCAGTTCCGAACGCTGCGCCAGGCCATCATCGACATGGTGCTCGCCACCGAGATGACCCGCCACTTTGAGCACGTCAGCAAGTTCGTCAACAGCATCAACAAGCCGATGGCTGCCATTGAAGAAACCAGCACCAGCGTAAGCTCCAGCAGGCGTCGTTTTGACCTTCTGGGCCAGAAATGGTGGCTTTTTTAATGTAAACAAGATACGATAACAAATGGTGGTGGTTTTTAATATGCGCCGTAGTCGGGGCAGTTGCCCAGGACAGCATCACAAAAGGAGGTGGCAACCAAGAACCAGAAAATAAAATATGCCGTCTGGGACAATTGCTATGTTACTGTACAGTTTGAGCTTTGTCCCAGTGTGAATAAAAGCTGATATCATTAAAAGTAATTTATAAATCAATTGTATTCAGATTTAAATCAATAATAACACAGTTTCTGCTGATTTCTGCAGCGATGTGATCGGTTCTGCTGCTCCTCAGATTGGCCTGTAAAGCAGCATTGCCTTAAACCATTTTGATCTTAATTTAACATACATCTGGCCAGGCTTATTGTCAAACTTAACCACAATACTGTAGTGCGAAGACTTTTTTTTCATTAATCTGCACTTTCAGGATTTCTTCTGCATTCTTGCTCTCCTAATTATCAGAAAAGTGTTGCGATAACGAGTTAGACTTTCTGATCAAATTCATTGCGAATGAAGTGGCAGGAGATTGGTGTAAATTGTGTGAAAAGCAATAAACGAAATGCGAAAAGATCCCTTCTATGTGAGTCAGAAGAGGAAAAAACAGAGAACGAATCACAAAATAATCGCTGCCGTGTTAGCGCTGTAAGCCGGTTTGTTGTTCCGAGTCTGCATCACACGAAAATTGAGAGTGCTGGTTCACGGGGGAATGTGTTGCAAACCGCAGGATGTAAAACAAGTTGTGGAGTTGCTGCTGGTAGCACATGTGTTTTATTTCCTGAGTCAGGTTCACATGAAAGGCTACAGCTTGAAAACCAATTTGGAAGATTTGTCACGTTGATCCTGGGAGACGCGTTTCCATGGTACCTTACCCAAATGTTTACTGAACAATTTAGTGATTCTTTTTCAAATGTACAGTAGCAGAACTCAAAGCAGTATTCCAGAGCAGGCTGGGAAACAGCTGTAGTTCATAACAAGGTGCACATCATCCGTGGATGTACTGCAGACAATAGTGCTGGTATTTATTTCTAAGCGGTGTTGTTCTATTGCTTTTAAAACCTAAAATGCTGAAGCTTTGTTAGCTTCACTGTGTGGCTCACCTCCCAGGGCAGCGTTAGAAAATGTTGATGGAAACCATGAAATTTGGAAAAAATTAACTAAATTTTGCAACAAAAAAGAAAATGTCTTTATGCTCACAGCCAAATATCTACATCATGTTTTATTCCCCAACATCTGACGAAATCATGCTTTGCGCAACCTGGTTGATTCGCCTCAAACGAGTAGGTGGAAACTCGTTTGATTAGCATTTTCTTTGAAAAAATTTGCTCAAAATTCACATCACAATTGGATGGAAACATAGTCGCTGTCTGAAGGTGTACTTCAGCACTTGATCGTCTTTGGTTCAGTCTCTAAAACTCTGAAACTGATTAAATCTTCTTTTAAAAGAAGATTGAAATCACATTTTGTGATTTAAATGTGGTTTAAATCGTATTTACGTTGCATTTAAATGTGATTATTGGGATCTTTAGTTTATTGTGAAAGCACAAAAAGGAGCTGATGGGAGATGGGACACAGAAGGAGGGGCTTATTTCAGCAAACAACCACCAAATTGTGCAAACTGGCTGCGTTTCCATTACAAATGTGCTCAATACTTTGTTGATATTCCACAAAAAAAACCCCCCACAATTTTCCAATTGTGGTGTTTCTATTAAAAAAGAAATGCATGAATAAAATCAAAAGTGAATAAGTTTGTTTACGTTATAAGTCGTGAACAAATTACTTCTTGCAACTTCCTGTCGTCTTTTCCGCCATTTCTGCCAGTAGTAAAATCTGGTTGTTGATCACACAATCCATGTGATACAAAAACCGTTTCCATTGCCGGTTTACGAAATACATTAATTTCAATGCGGCCGAAAAACCACTTCATCTCAGCGCAATAACTTTTTATTGTGAAACCTGAGTTTTTTCAAAATTGCCGTTTTTCCATTAAGCAAATTTATTGTCGTAACTCCCAGAATTAGCCGTAGCCTATGTTAGCATCAACATCCAGCAGATCTGAGTCACCGACGTTCCTGTTGATGACGTCGCTCATTTCTGTGTGACACTTCCAACAGAGCACAAACAGCGACTGCGAGGGCCAGGGCAACATCAGAAACTCTCCAGAAAACCGCCTGCTAATAAAGCGGATGCTAATCAAGTGTGCAGATGTGGCGAACCCCTGCAGGCCTCTGGAGCTCTGCATCGAGTGGGCGGGCCGGATCTCAGAGGAGTACTTTGCCCAGGTGAAGGGGGGGGGAGGCGAAAGAGAGACAGCCGTTTGTTCCTCGTCACCACTTTCGTTGTTTTACTTTGAAGCGACTGAATTCGTTTTTGTCTTTGCTCGCAGACGGACGAGGAGAAGCGACAAGGGCTGCCTGTGGTGATGCCCGTGTTTGACAGAAACACCTGCAGCGTGCCCAAATCTCAGATTTCCTTCATAGACTACTTCATCACAGATATGTTTGACGCCTGGGACGGTAAGAGCAACATTTCCCGCTCCACCGAGGGTTTTTTTTTTTTTTTACATACATAGGGAGTTTATTTGTTAAAACAGGCCTCTGTGTTCCTAAAAAACTGAAAGTCAGATCAACCCAACAGCTTTCCAAGACATAAAGTTCTACCGTTCTGGAGAAGATCAGCTTCGTGGCTCTTCCTCACATGTTCCATCTGTTTCCCTGAAGACCATCAGCTCCATTCTCATGCGCTTAAAAACACTTTGTTCTTGTCTGCTTCTTGATGCTCCTGTTATGGCCGCAAATGCTTAGCAGATTTACTCTGAAATAAGAACGTGATTCTGCTCCTGGACTGGTTTAAGGTGTCAAAGTAGAACAACGTTTAAAACTATTGTATTTTATTTTTTTTTTAGTACAGAAACACTTTCCCTCCCCCACCTGTTGCTATGGGCTGTCAGTCCATTTTAGCCGAAAGAGGCGAGTTTTCACCAAAAATCTCCCTATTACTAAAACGTTTTCTGTTTGGAAATGTTTAAAACGTAAAAAAACAAAAGAAAAACTGAGATGAATGGGGCTTCAACAGCGGCCACGTTCCTATAAGGTGACGCCATTTTGAATTTCCACTGGAAATGAACAGAACACCAGTGGAAACATGGAAAAGCTGGACAAACATGTCAACAAGAAGCATTTGTTTTACTGACTAAAAGGACTATCCAGTGATTATTGAGAAAGGTAGAAATAATTTCCAGCATGTTATTTTTTTAATAAAGTAAATAATTTTTTTTCTAAATTGATGCTACTTTCCAATAGTTGAATTAAGTTTAACATATCATTTATTTAACCAGGGAAAAACTAAACTAGCTTAAAACCTCTTTTCCAACAGTGACGTAACCAAGACAGCCTATCAAACTCTGTGAAAACAATGCTAAATGTAAATCTGACAGAGGGATAAATAATTTTGTGCTATTTAAATTTGGATGGCTTTATGGTGACACATAAAGAATTTTGAAGTCATATTTTATTGGAGCTCGACCTCCTAACTACAGTCCAGACAGAATGAATGAAACCAACCCATCAGCGCCATAAAGAATTAGAAAGGAAATAGATTCCTTATATTAGCTCCTTATTCCTACTAAAGTTCCCTGTTCCTACGAACCCCGAGAGGAAAGCTGTTTACTGTCAGCGTGGCTCTGATGTCATGGAAAGACTTCTAATGCTAGTGGGAGAAACTGGGAGAGTGTCACGGGGGATGGCGGGGAAAGTTGGGAAAGTTCTATCTGGGGTGAGGGGACTTCGGTTCATACATAAACTACAAGGCGCATACGACCCACCGGGGTCGCTGTCGGTTCATGTCGGGGGTCACAGATGCAGCGCGGGCCATCAGCGAGCCGGAAGCCAGGATGTAAACAAGCGAGCGAGAGAACACTGGGAACGTACACACAGCGGAGCGAATGGAAGGGGAGACACGACACCTCTGAACCCGTCAGCCCCTAACTGTGGGACGCGCATCACGTTAGCCGCCATGCATGAGCCATTTCAGACCAGCAAGGGTATTTGTAGTTTAGTGTTATCACCTAATCCTTTTAGAGATATTTTCTGTTGCATGTGTAGTACATTGAATCTGTGTGAAATGAGAGCAAAGTCACAGCCCTGGATCACATTTTAGTTAACCACATACCCACTGGTGACACCAGAAGCCTAGAAGTACTGACTCATCCCTCAAAACTGCAGTATGTAGCTTTTATAAACAATATCTTTTTTTTATTTGTTTGTTGAAACGATGGCGTGGCAGCATGGCGTGAGACAGATAAACTGTGAAAAAATCCAGCTCCTCTGCCTTCTCCCAGTGCTAACTAGAAACAACCAATCAGAGGCAAGAGGCAGGACTTAGCGCTGTCAATCACAATCTCATGTGGCACTTCTTACCCCCCTTTCCCTCTTCCTTTGCTCTCTGCTACTGCTACAGCTTTTCTCCATCGGTGTAGCTTGTTGCGAATGCTAAGGCTAATTAGCATAGCCACCGATGACAGCAGATAAACTGTCTTCTGTGACTGTAAGTTGTTTCTCCATCATTAACACATTTAGCAATGAGGACATGAGGTTGATTAACAGCGCTAAAACCCTCCTCCTGGTTTGCTACCTGCCTCAAAAACAGTCTCCAGTTCACTTGGCATTCACATATACATTGGTACCGCTCCAGATTTCACTTCAGCCAAACCGAGGTTTTTGAGTTGGATTGTGCATTCACCTCCCCAACCGAACCGGACTTTCTAGGCAAGCGGACTGCAGTTGGAGTCAGGCAGGCTAACTGTTGACGGTGTTAAGTTGAGTGATTAGCCAAATTCTTTAAAAAGTAGATTATGGTTGTCAATTAGAGATCTTTTGAGCAGTTGAACAGAGAAAATCTTCATCAGTGCAGACAGAGCATCTGCATTGTGTAGCTTGAGAGAAAGGGAGAGTGTGTTGACTAAAATATATTTAGCAGCCTGGTTTAGCTGGTGTTTAGTAAGTTTAAACTACCTTTTAAATGGACCAAATGGTGCACCTGTGTCAATATGTTTTAGTGAATATTTGATCAACTCCTGCTTTGTGTGCTGCAGCCTTTGCCAGCCTCCCCAACCTGATGGAGCATTTGTCCGAGAACTACAAGTACTGGAAGAACCTGGACGACATGAAGTGCAAGAGCCTTCGTCCTCCGCCGCCCTCCTGACCTCCTGCTCTCCTGCTCTCCTGCTCTCCTCTCTGGCACCGTGACCCGGGCCAGAAGCTAAAACAGTTAGTCATTTCAGCCGCAGCGCTAAAGTAGCGCGTACGGCCAGAAAACGGGGCCAATTTCCTGCCTAAGAGGAACGAGATCGCCGACTGATCAGCACTGTGACGCTGATCCTGTCTTCATTCCCGGACGCTTCTCTCGTTCCAACTGAACATGGTGTTCCACCACCATGGGAAAAGAAAAAACACAAGTTTTCATCTGACAGCCCGAATGACTGTCATCCGCCATTTTGTTCTGGCGTCTCTTTGAAACTGTGTGGACCTCACGGCTCACCGTACAATCCGTACCATACAGCGTAACACGCCGGAAATCTGCACTTTAGCAAATCAAGACATTTGGATTTCGAGCTCCGTTTTGCTCTTTGCTTTTTGTTGTTATTATTTTCTTTAAACCCTGTCATTTTGTATCTGGGTGTGGTTGCAAAAGAGTGACGAGAGCAAGAGTCGCTTGGCTGAAAGGTGAGCATCTCTAGCGATTGTGCTTCTTTGTAGATGTGAGTTCACACCTCTAAAACTTCCGATACAGACTTGTGAAGGTGCTCAAGCTGGAATTATTCATCCTTAATATCTAAAAAAACCAAAAAAAACAGAACAATAAAAACATGAATACGGGACCAAACTGTAAGCAACCCCAGTAGCCCTGAGCAGGAAGAGTGTTGTAGGAAAGATTCCCAGAACAGATCTCTGGAGACGGCAGGGTGCGCCGATAGTTCAGCCCCATAGATAAAACCTGACAACCAAGGGCTGTTCTCTGTGTGCTGCGGACGTTTTGAGGTCATGTAGGCTAAAAAAAAAAAAAGATAGAATCTGCAGCTTTAGCTTCTTTCCCGTCTTTATTGTGTGCGAAAGCAGCCGGTGTGGAAGATGGAGATGCTTTTAACGAACAGAATGCACTGTATATGTCGAACTTTTAGCTTTGCGACACAAACTGTAGAAATGAACTGTGAGCATCTGAAAGTTTTGTTTCATGTGAACAAAACTTTTATTTTAGTAGTTTGGGGACGAAACTGACCTCACGGAGCTTTTCCCTCACCCCCAAACAAATTCAATTGTTGCATTGAGAGCATTCAGCCGTTTGTTTTCTGATTTGTCACACATCTTTATAAGCAAATGTGGCTCAGTCTGACCCATGAGTTGTTATCCAGTAAGATCTCTGAAGCCGTGAACACGATCAACAAAAAATCAGTTGAGTTTTTTATAAAGAGACAAACAAAAAGAAAACCTAGTTAGATCACGGATATGGTACGTGTGCCCTCCAGTGGACATAACAAAGATTTGCACATCAAACCAGCTGTTAAATGTGAGCAAGAAATCACTTCTACTATGATTGGAAATTTATTCATACATGATTTTTTTTTTTTTTTTTTTTTTTTAAACAGATACGCAAATTTTCTGGTCACTTTCAGTTGAAAAAGTATTGGCAACCACTAAAGCAGCCAGCAGGAGGAGATTATGGCAGTGATGGTGATCCTCTGAGCTGCAGAATCAACCAAAGGCACAGAGATTCCCTCATAGGTGCCTTATGTCTCACTTTTCTCCTCACGCACTACAACATATTCATAGCGATGGCTCCTGCTTTCTATATAAAGTTGATCCCAAGAAAAGCCATAAGTGTCGTCGGTGATTTTTAGAATAAAAGAAAACACATCTGCGACATTGTTTCGTGGTCTTCAGTTGTCCCGTCACAGAGGTCCTGGGTTTTAAACTAAAAGGCTGCACTTTTTTTTTTTGTTTGTTTTGCTCATGGTTTCAAATACCTTAAAAAAAACACACAACTTTGTCCAACATCACTGTATTTGTTGTCACTTTACGGATGATCACTTTCTTACGAAAACGCCTTAATCCTGTCGTGTGTCGCTGTTTGGGTGTGCTTTGCTTGTGCCACACTGTAAAACTACCCGATGCGCCTGCTGTTCATGTAAATACTCAGCTGACACGCCGGTTTTTATTTGCCTGGCTTCGCTTTTAATGTTTCTTCTTATTTACTAAGGGGTGCACCGATGACTCAGCACCGATTTCCTTAGTTTTGGGAGATCGGCAATTGACCAACGACACTTAAATGCGAAATTGAGCTAATCTATCGCCACAAAAATCTAAAAATCGCCCCCATTTGCGCAGTCGGTGCTACCCTGTTATTCACATTTCAGTCCATCGTGTCAAAAACTACAGTGACCTGAAACACGGTTCCAGCTCAGATTGTTTCACGGTCATGAGGGGATATTTTTGCTATCCTGTAAACTAGAAATTTTAGAGAGAGAGACTTTAGACTTCAGCCATGCCTTTTCCACTGAGCAGCCGCTACTTGAATGCGACATGCATTCTGTGTCTTTTCGCCCAGCAGAACCACAGACAGCTTCGCCTTCAGTGACGGCCGTGCCAACCCTGAGCTTTGCACCATTTATAGACAAAAACCGTCATCAGAGTGGTATATATATGTAGAGTTGAGAAAAATCTATTTTTGAGAAAATTATTATTATTGCCCATGACAACTGTACTGTGTTTTTAAAGATTTTACTGCCTCTTGCACAATAGTTGTAAGTTTTACGCTCCAGCTTCCTAAACTCTGCCATGTCTGATTGTTTTGAAAGCTTTGTGTATTTTTCTCTCGCCACGTTGTGTCTTATTTTTGATGTTTTCTGTCAAACAAAAAAAGTATCGTGAGATGAATAAAGCGTTATTTAACTATGAAGTGGCTACGTCACTGGCACCGGCGCAGATGTCGAACCTACTCTTTTAGTTTATTTCTGGTAAAGTTTTATTTACCAGTTAACCTCCATGTTCAAAATTGCTTCATTTCTTTAAAGCAAAAGATAGGAAAGTTTTGGTGGATACACTGATCGACGGTGTATTTTTGTTGCAGATGGTCTCACATTTTTCACCATCACAATCTGACTCATGGTAGGATTCATAGTGGAGTTCATTATGGCGAGCTAGCCAGGAGGCATCGCCAAACCACGGCACTTTCAACCATGTTTCACAGTTGGTGTGAAGATCTTTACCTGGAGTCTGCACAGAATAATTCCAAGAGCTGCAAATGGCCCTCCAGCCATAGTTTTGACGCCACTGGTTTAGAGTAAAAGAAGCAGTACCAGAGCGGATCCAGGTAAAAATGGGAAATATATCTATTGGACATCATCACATGTAAACAGAAAATAAACTATTAACTTTATTTTTTCATAACTAAATGGAAAAAGAAAACAATATCCCTTTAGTTTGACAAATATGATTTATTTCATGAATAAATAAACTTGAAATATCACATGTGTGGCATATTACAATGTGTGGCATTTAATATGCGAGCTTTGTTTGGCACTGATTGGTGCAATTAATAAAAACAGAACAACATAGGAGGATTCTGGCAGCTGCCTCCATAACTCACCAGGATAAGCTGTAAAGAAAAAAAGATTCATTTAATAGTGAATCATTTAAATGAAGATTCACTTAATCTTCACTTAAATGTTGTTAAGCCTGTTATTAACACTGGGCTTAAGAACAGGCTATCTGCAGTTGAACTGAAGACTTTTTTTAATGCCACCTTGAATTAATTGTAAGACCAAAGAGGAGGACAGGAGATCCTCCTGTATTATAATCAAGTTCAACATAAATTGTGATATTTCTGGGCTCTGTTTATGGGTCTCGGCCGTGGCTTCTCACTGCATATACTCTCTTAATCTTAACTCCACACAAAAGTTTTAGCTTCAGCGTTTTTTGCCTGGAGTAAAAACGCAGTTCAGATGTCTGCGCCCGACAAACTTTTGGCTGATAGAAAACTACATAAGATTAAATAGACCTGCTGCAACAAAATTTAAGATCTGTGACTCCTATCTTTAAGACCAACTTACATTTTTATGAATTAAAGACATTGTAATGCCTTAAATTTAGAAACATGGATTTAAAACGTTTTAAGGTGCATGGACACCCTGAAAAATAAAAATGTTAAAATTTGTTTTTGTTTCCTCTTACAGAATCACAGCAGGGATTTTTTTTTCTTACCTCAAACAGGATTCAGCTCTATGGATCTCAAACAATGATGGCAAAAAAGCAATAAGTTTTTTTTTTTTTTAACTCCATTTTCGTTCACTTTAATTAATGAACTTTCCTCAATAAAAAACAAAAAACTAGTCAACCAATGAACAGCAATCGTCAGTCTACAGTCATATGATGTGTGAGGCAACGATAATCGTCCTTCTCTCCTGACTAAAGGCTTCGGTTTCAGAGTCCTCCGTTCTCCTCCAGCTTCTGGAACAGCGCCTGGCTGCGCAGCCGGGACTGCCTCTCCCCGTCCTTCCACAGAATCAGCAGGTGGTCCGTCGAGCACGTCACCAAGCCCTTCTCCCTGAAGCTCAGAAACATCTGAAAGAAGAAGTCTGGCATTGGCGGCTGAAGAACTCCGCCGCCGTCTAGATTGTGCTACAGAAAGTCAGTCATGTCTATAATGTCACAGGTTCGTACCTGGACCGCTCCCGAGTGTCCGATCAGATCTCCGGTCAGCTCCAGCATCCTCAGGTTGGGAATTTCCAGGACCTTCTTTGACTGAGGACTGGGCTGTTTGCTCGACCGTCCAAAAGTCCACATACCAAAGAACCCTGTTAAAAAACAAAAAGGATTATTTGCCACAATACTGCAAACATTTCAACATGTTGGGAATTGGTGACGGTTTAGCATCTCCATGGAAGTTGCAGAAAAATTAGTCATAATTTCACATTTTTAAGCAGTGAAAATCTGAAAAGTGTTTTAGTCCCCCCTAAAACTTAAGGACTGTGTAACGCTTAAACCAGAGCTAAAATGAAGGGTTCTGTATGGTGTGTGTGTGTGTGAACCAGGTTTTTATATCCTTGTGGGGGCCTATTTCTGTCCACAATGTGAGGTTGTAGGGACCACTGCTCCTTAAGGGGACATTTTCTTGCTTCTCATTAGGGGAAATGCTGTTTTTGGGTTAGGGGTTAGGTATGTGATGGTTAGGGGCAGGGTTAGGGTTAGGCTGTAGAAAATGAATGGAAATCAATGTAAAGTCCCCACAACTCATGAAAACACCCATGTGGGTGTGCGTGTGTCTGTGTGTGTTAACCTGCAGATGCAGGTTCAGCAGCCAAAGGTAAATCTTGGATCTCCCACATCCTCACGCTGCCGTCTTCAGAGCACGACATCAGCTCACTGAAACAGGAAGTGTCGCACACCATCAAAAACACGCAGTCATCGAGAACAGTTCGGTTTGTTGTCATATTCCCCCCCATTATTGATGACTGTCTACATTTTTTTCCCTCTTCCCTCTTTCTCCTGCCTTATTGTAAACCGAGACCCTTTGAATCCTTGGCAGAATCTCTGCAAAATGTGGTTTTAGTAAAAGGATGTATTTGAGCAAATGTCAGGAAAATCCCACGAGAAAATGAGCTGGTGAACACCTTTCAGATCTTCTGTACATATATTTCTGTTTGGGTCTTTTTGCAGAAGAAAGTGCTCATCACTGTATTAATCACTGATTGAAGAAAAGTCCCAATAACCTGAACTTGATTTTCACAGATGCCACAAATCTATGAAACAGGTTTAGAGCAGCAGCACCCTCGTGTGGCCAAACAGTGTGTTACACTATGGTCATTTAAATGCTTACAAAACACTAACGTTTTAAGATTAGAGAGCCTATAATAAACATTATGTACAAAGCCCATAATAAACTCTTTTCCAGGTGTAAACAGAAGTGGTTCAAAATTTAAGTAACAAACTATGAATTAAGAGAGAAGCGTTTGCTAAAAAAATACATAAAAGGTCAGTACGAATATTAAAACGATTGTATTCCAGTTAGAGGAGTTCAGAGGTGGAGTTACAACTGTGTACTTTAACTCTTTAAATGTATATAAAAGAACTACTGACTTAAAACAAGCTCCTATATATTGCTGAAATGATACTTGTAAAATAGTTTTGAAGTATATTAGAACTAATATACTTGCACTTTAAACCAAACAAAAATCCTCTTTATTTCAGCAGCGTAATGGTTGATGCGTTTTCAGTCTTCGTCTAGAGTTCAGGGATGCCTTCAGATTTATTCATTTAACTCATTTGGCTGCAGAGCAATAATTTAATCACGTATCAATAATAGTAATTAATAAATGAATAAACTAATGAACAAAGACCAGGTGCAGCTTCATACCCGTCAGACAGAAGCATGGTGTGCAGCACATTGGAGTCGTGTGCGGCCTTCCTGTAAGCCACCACAGCTTTGGTCACAACGTCGTACACATACAGCCCACTGCCCACAGCCGCCAGGATCAGCTACAAAATATAAGCACTTTGTTTTTATTTTTTTTTCTCTCTCTCTCTCAAGAAAACCGTCACCTCCATGAGATATGGCGCACTGCCGTAACTGCTGCTCTCACCCTCCCATTGGAGGTCAGGTGCTGGATGGACATCTCACTGGGCTTGGGAACGGCCAGTCTGATTTCCGTCTGGCTGCTGGGGTGAGACTCCTCCCATAGGATGTGCTCGTAGGCCACATTCCTGTAGTTAGCCGAGTCCCACAGGATCAACTCGCCCGCGTGGGAACCGCTGGCAAAGATCCCGTCTGGGGGACGAGAAACCAGAAACTGTCCAAATAAAAATAATCCAAAAAACAAAAGCAAAACAGGAAACGTTTCAGCTTTACGGAAGCCGGGAGCGGGTTAACGTTCTCTCCGTCTTCTCGAGAAAACCATCAGGAAATTAACTCATTGAGGAACTCATTGTCACATTGTCTCGAGAAAACGGGAAGTTAACTCAGTATCTCGAGGTAACAAGTTAGCTTATGTGACGTAAACGGGAAATTGACTAGTTATCTCGAGAAAACCATCGCGAAATTAACTTGTATCAAGAAATTGTCAATTAACTTATCTCAAGAAAACGGAAAATTTACTTTTCATCTCAAGATAACAGGAAATTCATTTATCTAGAGGTAAATTTACCATCAGACAATTCACTCGTCTTGAGAAAACGGGAAGCTAACTCATTATCTCGAGTTAGCAAGAAGTTAACTCGTTATTTCAAGAAAATGGAAAATTGACTAGTTGTCTTGAGAAAACCATCGGAAAATTAACTCGTATCAAGAAAATGAGAAACGAACATGTTAATTCGAAAACTGGAAATTAACTCGTCTTGAGAAAACCGGAAGCTAAGTCATTAGCTTCCGGTGTTAACAAGAAGTTAACTCGCTATCTCCAGAAAACAGAAAATTAACTTCATAACTTGAGAAAACCGAATATGACCGCTCTCAGCTTCCGTAGTTCTTCAACGCATATTCACGTTTTTTGGGGGTTTTTTTTGCGACCAAGCTGACCGTTGATGTTGACGAGAGCGCGGATCTGGTCGTGGTGATCAGAACAACGCGAGATCTCATCCAGCAACACGGACGAATCCGATGACACAGTCAATCTGTAGATCACTGCGTGGAAGAGAGACTCAATCATTCACAGCAACTTTAACGCATCGTCACAACATATAACCCAACTCCTCCGGTCACCTATCTCTTTATCTACGGCGGCTGCCACGCAGTTCTTCGGCAGTTCTACCAGAGCAGCAATTCCTGCAATAACACCAAAAACATTCACCGGCGTGCTCTTAGCCAGCAACATCACAGCCAACCCGTTGTTGGTGCAACAAAACTGACAAAGTTTCCTCAGCCACGTTTTTTTTAATTGTCTTTCGTTTGCTCTCACCGGTGTCGCTGTGCTTTTGTCTGTGGCACAGCAGCTGGAAGTCTTTGTCCCAAACGCACAACTCTTCCCCGCCGGAGAGCCACACTGACAGGCGCTCCAGCACCAGGAAACACTGACACACACATACACACACAGAGGGAGAGAGATCAGAGCAGGAAACACACCCCAAAGATACACAGAGAACATCTGCAGGAATGAGAAATATAATTAACCTGCACATGATGTAATTAACTTCCATCTGCAATCAAGAAAAAAAAGGCAATTACAGGTTTTAACCTTAAATAATAGCTGGGGAAAAATTCATTAAAGAGTCAATTTCAGATTCCGCCATTATCAGCGAGCAGTTCCAGGGTCCGTTTGTTTTAAGTTCAGTTTGGTTCTCGACTCTTCTTGAAACGCAAAAGCAGCTTTTCTGTTAACCACAGACGCTGTGTGACGGAAATGTCGTTATTTATGCCCTCTGGGTGGAGAGGTTTGCTAAAGCCTGAGAAGTTATCAAAAGTGAGCGGCTCTAAGCTTTCCAGGAGGTCTAAACCAGTGGTGGGCCGTTTAGGACACTGCCCCCTAGTACATTTTCACAGCTGCTCAGGTGACTAAAAGCTTAACGATTACAGATTAAGTTGAAGTTGATCAGACCTTAATCCTTAAAAGGGTTTTTATTTGACTTCCAGTGTTAGTACAAGGAAGTCACAATAAAACTTGCTAACTTATAAAAGCTTACAATCCATTAGATTGGACATTTGTTTCGTTAAAATTATTTTTCCCTCCATTTACTGTGTTTTCTGCCCATTTTTAACTCATTTAGTTGACATTTTGCTCTCCGTGTTGTGATTTTTGACTTCACAGCGGCGCGTCCGCTAAGAACGAACACTTGTATTGGACCTCTTCCAGGTACCTTCACAGAAGACTGCAGGTCTGAAATGGTCTGCACTCTGTTCCCTGTGTCAGGATCCCACAACTGACGGCAGAGTCAAGGAGTATGAACAACGGCGACGTGAAGGAGGCTTTGCGTGACTGTGCGGGCCTGGAGGATACACTGAGGCTCCGGTCGGAGGAGGCGGTGATGAGCGACGTGAAGCCGTCACCGCAGGAGAAGGCGCTGATGGCAGTGATCTGCTGGGAGTGTCCTCTCAGCTCCTGCAGCCGCTCTCCTGTCTGAATCAGACAAAAACAACAATGATGACACACTGCCTCAGAGAAGTATTCTTACCATTTCAGCTGTTCCACCTTTGGTTATGGTAGAGCGGCAAACCTTAATGTATGTTAACGCATTAGCTGGAAAAAATAGACATATTTTGTGTCTGAAGGCTCTTTTTTTGTTTGCTTTTATGCAGTTTCTGCAAATGAACTCCACGGCCAAATAGTAGGGGTGGAATATTTTATATATTTTTTTTTTCCAAAGGAACATATAACTAACAGTCATCAGCATAAAGATGAAATGAATATTTGTGCTTTCTTAAAGCTCCATGGAAGTAGAGATAATGAAAAACGGTGAGGGGTGAGAACTGGGCCTTGTGGGACTCCACAATAAAGGGAAACAGAGGAAGAGTTGAAATTTCCCTGAATAATGTAAGCTGTGCTTCCATTAATCTTAAAATTGTGTGATTTGACATTTCGGAAAAAGATTTGCTTAATCTTAATCTTATTTGCTTTTAGATTTAGTAGCTGGGATGACGTGGTTTTTTCAGATACATCGAAGTTAGTGGATTTTCTGACAAACTGCGACAAAAACACTTTTTTTCACATCACACGAGTCACATGATCAACAGCCAGACGTTATCAGTGACGAAAAAGACGAAGACGACGACAGGAAGTGGTAGGAGGATGACGGCGGCGGGGATGTTTTTTTCATGACTTATCACGTGAACAAACTTATTATGTGACTTTAATTGCATTTCTTTTTTCAATGGAAACACTGCAATTGTGAAATTGTACTTTTTCGACTTTAGTGGAATATTAAAGTTTTGCACACATAGAATATATAGAATGTTTTGTCTGGCAGGAATATTTAACCATGAGAGGCCATTCCCTCAAAATTAAAACGTCATACTACACAATATCAAATGCAGATATTAAATCCATTTGCTCCAAGATCACGCAATTTCCAGAGTCTGTAGCTAAAATAATGTGGTTAAAAACCCATAAGCAGTGCAGGTTGCGTACTGTGACGGGACTTGAAACCAGACGGAAGACCTCAGGAATGTTATGTAGTGTGAAAATGTCAATCAACTTTATCACACAGCTTCAGTTATTATAGCTAGAAAGCAGCGATCAGGCCCAAAACCTGGGAGCTGTGATGAACTCTGACCTGAACCCTCAGAGCCACATTAAGGCAGTTACAAAGTCCATCACCTGAAGAACATTTCCTGAATTAACGAAATGATTTCCCAGCAAGTTCTAGAGACACTCATCCATGCATTTATCTTTTCTGCAGCAATGTCTTCACAGATCTGACTAAAATAAAAATAAAATAAAAAAATCAGGCACATGCAGCTGATCCAAAACACTGCGGCTCAGAGAATAGACTTTAAGACGTCGAGAAGCAGCTTTTAGCTCCTATGCATCACAAATCTGGAACAAGCTTCCACAAAACTGTAAAACAGCCGAAACACTGAGTTCCTATAAGTCGAGGCTAAAACCCATCACCTGTTTAGAGCTGCCTTTGATCCTTAATAACTGGAAAATTGATCAACACAATTGATGTGTTTTTATGGTTTTGATGAAGAAATCTGACAAAATGAAATGTTTATTGCTAGTTTCACAACTGGTCGATGTATTGCGTTTTTGCGATGTGAAGGATTTTAAACCGTCTTGTTGCTGAAATGTGCCTTACATATAAACATGACTTTATGTTTATAGAGGATTTTCTCCAACACTTTTCAGGAGGTGGCTGCTACACAACCAAGTGCTGAAGGTTCTAGAGGTGTGAATACTTCAGCAGGACTCTGTGATTTACTGTCGGCGATGTTTCATTGGGAATGCGGGTCGTTACCTCCACGTTCCACACCAGCACCAGGCCGTCGTCCCCCGCCGAAGCAAACCTGGAAGATTAAAAAAAAAGCGATCAGCGGCGCGGCTTGGTGCGCCTCGTCTCCCCGCCCCGCGTAAGGGGATCGTTTCCACACCACCTTCAGTCGGGAAACCCAACAGAACGTCGGACTTATCGACTCGACTCGCCCTTTGACCCTGAACCGTCTGTCTTTCACGCAAAAGAAGAAAATTCAACACAGGATGAGCTGATGATACAGGAGATTAAATGAAAAGAGAGGAACTGTTGAGGATATATTTCTGGGACTTTCAAAAGCAATCTGGAGGGAATTTTCTGGCCTTTGCCCCCCCCCCCCCCCACCTCCGACCGTGAGCCTTCAGGCCCCCAAGGAGGAGATTATTACCGCAGGAGTCCAGGCGTAAAGCGACCCACACCCCCTGACACATACACACTTACTTAGCTCTGTTATAAATCCCCATCTGACCACTTATGCTGACCCAGTGTAGCATGCCGGCCTGCTGCTCGGCCTCTTTTTTTTTTTTTTTTTTTCTTCTTTTGTTGTATTTTTATTTTCACAAAGACAGACCAGCGGCGGCGGCGTTCTATCTGCGCGCACAGAAGTCTACTGCGCGCACAATCGCTATCTGGTGATGATGGGCCTCTTGTCATGCTCTGGAAGTTTGCAGTAGGTGAGGATCTCCTGTCAATCACAGGGGGATGGAGGCCAGCCAAGGGTGGAGAGGTTAGAGAAAAAGGTTGTGGTGGAAGGAGGGTGAGGGAGGTGGGGGGTTTGTGGTCGGCTTACCTGAAGTCATCAATCTGCACCAGAAATCGAACGATGTCAAAATGTCCTTTCAGCACCTGCAGCTCAGTGAAGCAGTTTTTGGGCTGTTCCTCTCCGATGCACAACACGGGGCTTTTCTGCACAAACAGGGGAGGCAGAGGCAGGGAGGGAGAGAGGGAATGATATGGCGAACTCTCAAAACGACTATTTGTTGAGGGGGGAAAAATATATACTATATAATATATTACAATATGTACAACAGTTTTTTTTTTTTATCTCAACATCATAGCAAGCTACATATTCCTGGAGGAGAGTTTATAAACAGCAGCTCTGTTGCTGAACACTATCAGCAACAGAGTCCTGCTAAAAGTCCAGGACTTTTTAGCAGAGGTGGGTAGAGGAGCCAAAAACTGTATTCAAGTAAGAGTAGCGATACTTCAACATATTTTTACTCACCTAAAAGTAAAAGCACGGTGCGGTACTTTCACTCCTAATAGTTTGTTTTAAGTAATTCAGATAAATGTGAGTAAATGGAACCATCTACTGAAAACCCCAAAAACCCCAATGTTAGCCGTCTTCCTGTGCCAACATTGGGTTAGCACAGGAACCAATGTGCTAACCCAATGGTTCCTGGGTTACGTTGAGCAGGAGCACAAAATATATTCCACTCAAAGATGTGACTTAATTCAGTCAATTTGACCTCGTTATTAATTTTGAAAAAAGTAATTCTTCAAAGAAGCTGCAGTGGAATAGCGCTTTATTGGCTGCTTGTGAAAATAGTTCTGAATGTTTCTGAATAATCCCAGGCAGGTGTTTTGGTCACAAAGCTAATATGCACACGCTGACACTTGAAAAGGTCCAGGGTGTTGCTTATATAGCGTTGAATAAAAAATAACAATAGTGACATTCGACAAGAAAAGCTGGACTCATTTTTATTGTATTTAAAAGTAGACACTGTAATGACTGTAATGTGTACTTGAATGCACCATAAAGTTTTTACTCGCAACCATTACCGCTGTTTGAATTTAGAAGCTCAGCGGTCTGACAACATAGCAGAACCGAGGTGGAATCACATCTTCGGGGTGGACCAAACTCGACACAACACCTGTAGCAGCTAGCTTACCTCCACCGAGCTCTGCGCCTCCCGACCTCCGAGAATCCACCGCAGCATGACGAACCCGCCGCTCCAGAAACAGCAACCGTAAACTGACTCACTCAAAGTAAAAACAATAAAAATCTAACTAACAACAGCCTCCCTGTGTGTCTAGCTCAGGCTGCGGGGTGATACATGCCTCACCAGTCACCAGACGAACCGAAAAATCCGACACGTTCTCGCGTGACTTGTTTATGGGGAGATTCGTAAGTGAAAGAATCCTAAGAATCGTAATATTACAACAAAATAGAGACGATTACACTGTCAGAATTGAAACGACATAGCGTAAAATGAGAGAAGAAAAAAAAAAGGCACAACCACAACAAACCATTCATGTGACTACGGAAGCTTTCCAGGGACAAACTAGACTGAAGCTGATTAATATTTGGGAAGTGAATCTGAATGGCTTCACGTCTTGTGTTAGAAATGTCGACATTTACTTCGACTTTCTTGTTTGTTTTTTTATTTTTATGATTTACTTGGATATACAACTACTGTCATAACAGTGGTACTGAATCAACATGTGGACCAGCTAATTAGAAAAGCATTCAGACATACTTACTTTACAGGCCTTAATGTACTAAGGACTGAAAATTAGTCCAGGTGTCCAAACTTTTTGTCATGTGGGCCAAAATCATCATGTCAAAATAACTTACAAAAAAACCCATCAGAAAATATACTGTATTTTTTTCTCCCAGCTTAACAGTAAACAGTATTTAAATTAAACAAATAGTACTTTTTGAAGGGAAGAAATGTGTATTACATTGTACATCCTGTACTTAAAAAGGCTTTTCCACATTTATCTTATTGGAAGAAAGGTTGTGTTTTTCTGTGCTATTTGCTATTTGACATTCATCGGAAGAAATCAAAGGAAACAGGAAAAAAATGTTTGCCTTGTATTTATTTGCCTGATCAGCTGGCATTAGTAAACATTGTGCCTTAGATTTCAATATTCTAAGACATTCATGATTGCAACCTACCTATGTTTGTGAACTTTTTTTGTTGTTTTTTTTTTTGCCATATTTTTGTGAAAGTCATGTCATTTTCTCACAATCACCTTAACTGGAACCACTTTAAAGGTGGAAGGTGATTTAAAACGCCTGGATAGATGAAAAACACCGACAGAGACTCTCGAATGAAATCTCATCAGCTGCGTTTTGTGATGTGATCAGAGGCGTGTACACATGGAAGCTTGGTTTTAAGAGGGTAGATTTCAAGATTTACAACAAAATAGCAAAATATACAAATAAGGAACTGACCATGTCAGCTTTTTGTATCGGTGTCCAACTATTTTTAAGCATAATTTGATTAATTCAGCAAAAATGACTGACTGGTAGCTTTAAGTTCTACTAAGATTAATTGGGACATGCGTATGAGGGAGTTTCTTTATTGCGACTGATGTGGCAGAGGTAACATCAGTGGGGCTGGAGTAAACAGAAAAACAAAAAAACAGTTTTCAAAAATATGGAGAAGTATTCAGTATGACTGGTTGTGTTCATTTCTCTACAACTAGATGGCAGTATGTCCTAACTCCACCGTCTCCAGTGAAGGCACCAGTCCTCTGTTGGTGGAGTGAGGAAAGACCTAATAGTTTCTCTCAGGTGTCTCCTCAGTTACCTCACAAATCACAACAAAAAGGTGCTCAGAAAAGTATTTTGTTTAGCAAATTTCAACTCAGTCAGCAACTCCCCCACCATCCAAAGACCCTTGTTCCTCCACCCCCGTCCTGTCAGTGTGTCTCCTGGTAACACTAACACTATACCGCTATACGGCGTCACCCCGGTCGTGTCTACCGCTGCTCCCCCGATTGAGACGACATGCAGTGCGGGGCCCTGTGACCTTCATGGTGGCTCAGATCTGCGGCTGGCACTGATTTCTGATTTAGTGTCGATCCGCCGCGCTTGTCAGGGGGCTGCGAGGTGTTTTCCATGCGGTAATAGAAAAAAGCTCAAGGGCAGCCGGAGAAGAGGGGAAGGGTTAGGGGGAGAGGGATTGGTCGACGTGGAGTGAATGGGCTTTTAAATGTGAGGCTGCGTTTGGTTTTACCGGCACACACAAATCTCAGCAAGAGGGATCACTGATGGGAATGTAACTATGGAAAAGAGGAGCAAAGTGCGGCCTGCTTTTCTCTTAATCTTTTAAGAGCTAAAACATTTATCATTATTATTATTAATATTATTATTATTATTTAAAAATGTCTGTAGTGCTTTAAACTTCTCCACAACTTTTCCCTTTATTATCTTCCAAAGACAACTGGTTGCACTAAGAGGAAAAAGGGGGTCAGAGGGTCCAATAATTTGACACGCTGCACTTTTCAGTTTTTTATTTGCTAAAAATTTTTTTTTTTTTAATCATGTAATATTTTCTCTCCACTTCACAAATGTGTACCACTTTTTGTTAGTCTTTCACTTTAAATTCTAATGAAATACATTCATGTTTTTTTGTTTGTACTGTGATAAAATATGGAAAAGTTCAAGAGGTGTGAATATTTTTAGCGAAGCACTTTATATGCTTTGGATTCTGTTTTGTATTTGATTTTTGGTTTAGTCATTTTTGCCAAAATGTGACTAAAATCAATAAAAAATTGCTCACAAAAAAAAGTATTTCTGAATTTAAAAAGAATTCAGAGGTTTGTATCATATTTGTAGAAAAAAATTATCTTTCAGGAATCCTGCACAAATCTATAGCTGGACTGGATTTTAAAGATAGATAGATCACTGAGATTTTTAATTTCATTAGTAGCTATGCGGAAAAAAAAAGTGATTTAGAAACAGAAGAGGAAAACGGTTGATGAGCAGAGTGGATGTTCTGTCAGATATGACCAATAGTAGGAATCCACTGTGCAGCGAAAGTCTTGATGGAACAATCACAGCGCTGCAGACCAACCAGGAGCTACAATAAGAGAGAAAAAAAGTCTCACTTTTTCTCTAACATAGCGCCTGATCTGATCCTCCTCTGTGCCGGGAAGGAAAACAAATGGTTATGATGATAGAAGAGGAATTAGGCTGTAATTTAACAATGGACCAACAGGAGCGTTTCAGTAATGCGGATGCTCCTGAGCGCGCCGCTCTGCCGAGTCCTGCAGCAGAAAGGGCTCTCGCTCCAGGCCAACACCTCTCACTGTCCGTCTTCATCAGGATTTCACTGTGTTCTGCTTTACCCGCTGCGGCCTCCGGCGCCACTCTGGCCTCAGCACACAGAAACAGGAGCAGAACACAGCTCCTTTCAAAACGATATCTGTAGTCCCAGCAAACTTCAGTGTCCTAATGCCGTTTTTATGTGGTTGACCAACCAATAATGCACGATCGTGGAGTGGAGGAGCATTTTCTTCGCTTTCAACTTTCTTCTTTTAACAAGTAAAATTCAAAACAATGTGGTGTTCATTTTGTGTTCAGTTTCCCCTTTGCTAAAAACCAGTGCAAACTATTTGAAATCACCAAACTTGTCATGATTTCCTCCATTCCTGCCAAGTTTCATCTTTCTTCCTGATCACTGTGTTTGCTGATTGATAGCACAAGTGCCACTGCCTATATTAACTCTTACCTTGCAGTCAATGTATTTCCGCCATATAGTTGTGAAATTTGACAGTTCTAAAATAAATTAGCTTAACAAATAAAAAAAAAAACAACTCTTGATTTTCGGCACAAAGTTTTGCCGCTGCAGTTTTTCCGTTGGCAAAACTGCAACGGAAATACTTTCCGCAAACACATGAATAATTTCAATAGATAATACACGCGATAGATTATTTAAGATATAGAATATTTACTGAACTGCACAGCATTCTGGGGGATGCAGGCAGAGGAAAGACTTGGTTACCTAGTAACAACCCGTTGAGTGACTCGCGCAGCAGCAGTTTCATGTTTCCCTGCCGTTCCTCATAACTGCTTAAAAATAAAACAACAGCATGGAGTGAAAACTGTGGATATAACAGGAAAGGTAACACCACCAGTGTGACAATACTTCAGATATGTAAGACAAGAACCTGATTAATAATTATCAATATCAACAATTATCAATATCGGTTGATATGAAACTCTTATAAAGTGATATGTTTGTCAGTCATTTTGTCCGCCCTGTGTAAATACATGAGATTATTGCAAAGTGGCCAATTTGCCTTCCTACAACCCATTGGCTGATTGATGATGTTTAATAATAATAAGAAAAAGCAGCCTCAGACTCAATAATTTCCACTTTAAGTTGATAAGTAGAATAGAGTTAGCATAAAAGAGCTAAAAAGAGTTGAAAACAATTAAGTTAGGCTAAGCTAAACATCCTAAAAATTAGCCTGTGTCCTAGCCTCGTACACTGTAACAAAAAAATCTACTCTAAACTGATCCATGTGTTTTGTTTCAGTAGCTAAATAATTTTGTCATTCAAGTTTTGGTCCATGGTTTATTGTAACCATAGACTGCAGGGCATTTAGATGAAATCGCAACATCCGCGTATCGCCTTAAACACACAGCCGGAGGTTAAATGAAACGGCTTACATCAACTATGTTGGTTTTCAAACAGTCTAGTTAAAGTCCAGATCCAAATCTAACGGCGGATCAGTGGTGTCAACAACTAACACGTGAACTCGAGGAAATGTAAGTCTCTTCACTGCTAAAGCACCAAATCTTACCAAGTAATCTTACTCTTGCTTCTAGTGCAACTTGAAATAAGACAGAAATAACTTAAAAGTAACTTATCAGCAAGATGTAGGAGCTTGTTTTAAATAAATAATTCCTTAATATTGGTGAAAAAGTACTAGTTCCATTGGCAGATAAATTTACTTTAACTTTACAATTTCCCCATGTTATAAGTGAAATAATCTGCCAATGGAACTAATACCTTTTCATTAATATTAAGGAATTATTTACTTAAAACAAGCTCCTATACATTACTGATAGGATATTTTTAAGTTAGTTCAGTCTTAATTCAAGTTTTGCACTAGAAACTAGACCAAAAAATAATAGGTAAGATTTTGTGTCTTACATATGGAGCTAAATTGGGGCCATGAAGTTTGTTCAAAAGGAAAAAAATGTAAACATTTGAAACTGGGAAAAAAAAGAAGAAGATTTAAAGCTAAAAAACAAACTTTACGACCCCGACTTTGCTCCGTACTTAAGTCCCCTTACGGCGCGAGGTTGAACAAAAGCAGGAAGTGCACCTGATTAGCATATATGTGGCATTTAACGGCGTCCGTACGCTGACCGGGGAGAGACGGCGTATCCCAGCTTCTGTCACTTTGATTTGTCACATGGGCATGACTGTAATTGCTGTGTTTCAGTCATCACGGGTTAATTATCAGCCCTGACCCGCAGCATTACAAACGCCCATGCCGACACAGTCCCCACAGAAGGCTGCCGGGATTATTTTGAAACAGCAAAAAGTTGGGGAGGCACACACACACACACACACGCCCACGCACCCACACCCACACACACCGTGACAGCGCAAAGCTGCCAAGTCTCTCCTCTCACTCCGCAGCAGAGCCCCCAACTGATCACCACCGTTTCTTCTCCCTCACGTTCTCCCTCCGCTCCCTCCGTCATTTAGTGACCCACTAATGTTCTGTTCATTTTCTCTTATGAATAGATAATAGGCAGAAATCAAATCTCTTCATTTGCATGTAATACAATTAAGACCTTTTCAAACAATGACAAATGGAGGGAGCAGCGAGGTGTCAGTCAGCCTCATCATCGGCGGGGAAAGTAGAGGCTGGATCGGCGGCGAGGTCCCCGCGTTTTAAACGAAAAATTAATAAAAGCTTCAAATGGAATCTTCTCGGCACCATCTGGAATAACAATCACAGAGACACTCCGAGACTCCCGACTGTCAAATAAGATTAAAGTTCCCATGAATTTGAATTCACAAACGGTCCCTCAAAGTGCCTGAGGAAACTCCCAAGAACTTTTGTTTTTTGTTTTTATTATTATTGGCAAGTGGTGCCTAAACTGGCTTTAAAGATGCAGTATGTAGCTTTTATTTATTTTATTTTTTTTTACGTATTTCGTGAAACTGTCACTATGCTGCGTCAGCATAGTGACAGTTAATCAGGACAGATAATCTGCGAAAAGATCGAGGTCCTTCTTTGAGCTACTATTGCCCTGTGAAGAAACGGCCAAAAACCAATCAGAGCCAGGAGGCGGGTCTTAACGCTGTCAATCATGCACTGGTGTATGCACTGCTAGATGTTCTAAAGGGGAAGAAAAACCTTACCGTCACATGAAACTTGTCATTGTTGACTATTCTAACTAGCCTTAACATTCATGACAAGCTCCTGCTATCAGAAAGAGAGTAGGGGATGAGCAGCTGAGACCCTCCTCCTGGCTCTGATTGGTTGTTTCTAGTTAGCATTGGGAGAAAGCAGCGCAGCTTGATTTTTCTCACAGATTATCTGTCTCATGCGATTCTGTCACGGCATAGTGACATTTTAACAAATATGGAAAAAAGATATATAGATATTTTCATAAAAGTATACTGCAGCTTTAAAGAGGCAGGTGTTGTTTTTTTTTACAGGCCCTGATTTCCAGGGTAAACTTTTTAAAACAAACACTTTTGCATCGTTATTTCAATACGTTATGGAAATCCACAATGCATTTTTTTTTTATTTAGAAAAGAAAGGCTTGCGGTTGTTTTTATGTGTATAAATACGCAACATGGACGTAGGCGTGGGCTCCTTCACCTTTGCTCTTAATGGACAAATTTGCATGGATCTACTAGTCGTAATAGTCTGCAGGGAAGCAAAGCAACTTATTACCAAAAATGTCAAACTATTATTGTTCATTTGCAACTCTAATTACAAATTCGTGAACCCTGATTTGTATTCATAGGTTCCACAAATGCGCGGAATTTTATCGCGACGCTTTCCCTTACTGGTGCGAACTCTGCCTAACACAGACGCATAACCTCACATGCGGGGGAAAAAATTAATGGACTCCCATTCATAATCCCTGATAGAGAGAGAGAGAGAGAGGCGCGTTCACCCTCGGATGGTTTATTGACTGATTTCATTTATTTGTGTGGAATAAGTAGGAGGTAAACATTGGCTCACGTCCGCGTTTCTGCGACACACTCGCTGCACAGCATTGTGGGAGAAATGATCCCGCCGACGGCGGGGTCACTGATTGGCTGCCTCGTCGTCGTGTGACAAATTACCCAATGAAAAACAGGTTACCCGTTTCCGCAAACTAATTAACCTGGCTGATAGTGAAGCTAATTATTACATTTTCTATAATATTATTTCACATCTGTCGCCACGACTGCAAAAATCTCTATCCCGTACTGAAACATCCGCTCTGTTAAGTTTTCTCTCTGCTGCTACAGCAGATATGGTGCCTTAATCACACAAAACCTTTTCAGATTTGATCAAAGCTTTCTGATGGACGCCTCAAAACAGCGACCTTGTTGACCTTAAGCCATTTGTTTTGTAACTTTTCTGATGATATGCTGAGAGTCATTTGACCCATTTGTCTCCAAGCTTTAACCTTCTGGTTGCTGTTTTAATTGCTGCTTCAATTTTTCCATACAATGTTCTTTCGTCATGATGCCATCTGTTTTGTGAAGTGCAGCAAAACACCAGGACAAAGTTACACTTTTCGTCCCAGAAACTGTAATCTGAGCTTTTCTAGCTCCATTGACCATAACAATTGTACACAGCAATTTTGAAAAATAAATAGATAAATAAATAAATAAAACTCTCATGTTTTAGCTGGGGTGATTTCTTTGGATGTAACAAAGTTTTAGCAAAACTGCGATGGAAACACGTTTTTTTTTTTTTTGCATCACGGGAGTCACGTGATCAACAACCAGATGTTACCATTGGCGCAAAACCAACAAAGGAGACGACGACAGGAAATAGTCGGAGGATGAAACGCATGTTTTTTTTTTCTAAGGACTTATCACGTGAAAAATTGTTGTGATTTTGATTGTGTTTCTTACTTAATGGAAACACCGCAATCGCAAAATGGTGTTTTTTTCCCCCACATTCGCAGAATATTGTTTTTTGTATTAATGGCTTCTTCCTGTCTGAGAGCCTTCCCACTTTTCAGTCAATGTTTAGCGAATGTTTTGTGTGATTTAACACAGTCACGGGGGGAAAAAATGCGTTTTCATACAGCGTGTGTAAATATGTGGTTTCTAATGTGTTTCCTTTTAGATTGTGGAAGGAAACCAAGAAAACCATGATGCAGATGAACTGTATTTATGGTACGAGGCAAATGGAATCAGTTGTAAACTGGCCAAGCTTACAGAATTTATTAAATACGTCGGGGTTACAAAGGGCCAAATTCATCAAAACATGATACATTTTCCAAAAATAAAGGAAGATATCAAATTTAGTTGAAAAGTCGGATTTACACTACGTGCTTATCAGCCATCAATCAAAAATGGCTGCGCAACAAATATCAAATCTTGCCAGAATGTTCGTATTTTCACCCTGTTTTCGTTGCTGTTTCTTCTTCTTAACTTGCTGCTCCATCGTTGTCGAGGTAACATCTCAGTCAGACTTGAGATGCTTTTACATTGCGACATTTTGTACCGTTGAATCGTCCGGATTGCACACTGTGACGTGTTCAAGTTTCGTAGGGTTTTTTTTTTTTGAAATTGCACAGCGTGCGCCGTATCTTTTACACGTGCGTGTTGTTCCGGATGTAACCCTAACCCGGGAAATACCAAAAAAAAAAAAAAAAGCTTGAGATTAATGAATCTCGACAGTGACACCCTGGAATAATATTATAATCTGTAGAATTTGTGTTTGTCTCTTTGCTTTACCATCACATTCTGTTTTTTTTTTTTTACTTCATTTAAGAACTTTTACATAGACATTAATGTGATTTATTAAATTATTTATTGTTTATTTCATTCATTTTTCGCTCTGTGTGGTTATTTCCCCATAGTACTTCCTGACTGAGGTGCAAAGCAACAGCGGCACAGTGTAGCCTTTTTTTATTTTATTTATTTATTTGTGTGTGTGTGTGTGTGTACCAGGTTTTTATATTTTTATGGGGACCTATTTCTGTCTACAATGTGGGGTTATGGGGGCCATTGCTCCTTGTGGGGACATTTTCTTGGTCCCCATGAGGGAAATTGTTGTTTTGGTTTAGGGTAAAGCTAACCATCACCCTTACCTTAAGGGTTAGGTATGTAATGATTACGGTTAGGGTTAGGATTATGGTAAGGGCTAGGCTGTAGAAATTAATGGAAGTCAATGTGAAAACCCAACTGTGGGCGTGTGTGTGTGTGTCACAGCAATTACTTTTTAAGTAAATATTTCTATTGTCTATAACTACAGAGAAACTGTCAGCACATATAGAGGCAGTCAAGGTAAATTAATTAGCCTGCCTTTGGCTTGACAATTAAATTATTTTTTAATTATCAAAAACACAGGAGGAGAAAAAGGCATCATAAAAGAATAGCAAAATAAACACGCCCTCAGAGATTATACTGTCATAACAAACCTGTTCTTAGACTTTTCTATGCTGCACTTCAGCAGAGATTTAATTGTTGATTTTGGATTTAGAGCCTGTTGTGGATATTACCTCATATCAGAAATGCTGTTATTTAATAGATTCTACAAACAAATACTGTGTTTGTTTGTAGCATCAGCGCTAACAAGAAAAAAACCCTGATTTTGCCACGGTTGCTCATTTGGGGTCATGTTGAAGTAGAGTTTTGTCCAGCAGCAAAAGATATCACTCATAATCATCACCAACCTGCCAGAGTTACTAAGATTTTTTTTTTTCTCACCCATTAAGATGAGTCAGACTGAAAGAAACTAACACTTCATATTCTGCATGATTGTAACATCTGTATGCCAAATACTAACAAAAATGCCAAAAGGTCATCAGTGTGACAGTGTAGTATGGACAATATGGCTCTCCACCCTAGGTGGCATAACCCCTGCGGGTCACCTAAACGTTTGATTTAAAAATAAAAATAAAAGATTTTTGCTGCTTACTTTCTCATCTAGTCAACCAACAAACGGTAGTCCAAGCTTAAGCACTTAGAGAAAAAAATAACACAGCGACTCATTACACTATAAAACAGGAAACCATTTAATTCTAGTGATGTATTGTAGTTTGTAAATTATATGGTCCATAGGGGTCAAATTGTAATGTTCTGACTCAAATTTAACTAAAGGACACAAATTCTCATCTGACGGGTGCCATGTCCAGCACAGAATCGTAGACTGACAAGCGGGTTATCCCAGGAACGGCATCAACTCATAGACCCGACGTAGTATTAGGCCTGAGAACGTTTCATTGTTACAATGAAAATTTAATTTTGATCCAGATTTACAATTTTTTTGAACAGCAAAACTTGTTAGAAACCTGAACCTTTAATTCTGAGTCAGACATTAGCAATCAACTTGACTGTGTGGTTGTCAGGTAAAAATATTTACATGCCAACCTTTAGGTTCATCACTTTTCAGCAATATTTTTTCACAAAGATTAGGAAAAAAAAAACCTGGACTGGTTGAGTAAATACATTTTAAAAAGTGGTTTGAATTTGGCATATTTATTTGTCTATTTGCTATTGAACATTTAAAAAAGACAGCATTCCTATGTACGTTCTGCAAATCTATGGGGAGTGATGGATGGATGTCAGGGGTCCAGAAGGAGGATCTATTCCAAGCCCGTTTTTGAACTTCAATGCTTCAAGAAACGAGGGTCGATCCATGATGTGACATTACTGAAAATGGTTTTTATTGGCTCATCTTACACTGAATTGATATAAACATGTCCATGAAACGAAAATGGTTCCGACATTTAAGAAAGGCATATTTGATCATAAGCACAGACAGAGTTCTGGAAACATAAGATTATCACAAACCGACCAAATGGGAACAAGAGTGCTTTCCGCTACACAAAAACATCCTATAGAACAGGTTATAGTTAATTCAGCTTCCATGTCTTACTTTAGGTTATCCCTCCCCTCTTTTTTGTTGTATTTTCTTTACTTACCATTATTGTTATCATCACTATATTTTGCTTTTGACAGCACATGCAGTCAAGTGATCATCCAGGTTGTCCTGATTCCTGTTAGATTTAGATCATCTCTCTCTCTCTCTCCTGGTAGGCGATGAATTTCAGTTGTCAAGTCTTTGAAACCTCCAAGCAAGTGTTTTTGTATTTTATTATTATTATTTATTTATTTATTTTTTTTTTTTGCTTTGGCACTTCCAGTGTGAAACCCTTTGGCCATATGGCGGCAGGAGGAAAAGTGAAATCTGCAACCTGGTTGTGCTCTGAAGCGTCTCCAGAATGTGCGTCCTCAGAAACAGTCACGGAGCGAGCGAGTGTCACCGAGAGCCAAATAAATACCGAACGAACCAATAAGTTAATTTAAATAGACAAATAAATAGACAGAGAGGCCACATGCGAAATAATAACTTATAGCTTTGACCGGAACCAGCCCTGTGGTTGATAAGAGGCCAGCAGGCCTGATGGAGAGAGTCTCTTCTCTTCATATTTGTGGAGGGGGAAAAAAAAAGGAGCCAGGTGCCTGCAGATTCACAAGTATCCTGGTTTTGTTTTTGTTTTTTGTTTGTTTCGTTTCGTTTTCTTTGTTGTTTTAAATGCAAGAGAACTAAATGCAGAAAGAAAAATCTCTTCGGCACTAAGTGAAACTCATGGAGACTGTGTGCTCCAGCGCTTTGCGGCGCAGCGACGCGATGCTCGTCCCTCTCCAGACGTCACTGTCCGGGGAGCTACACAGCTGAGGCGAGCCGGTCACGTTGGTGGGGCCGGAGAGAGACGCCGGGACCATCCCGGGGAACGTGGGCTGGTAGAGGTGCGACTGCAGCCCGGACCCGTTGGACGACATGTTGGACAGACCCATGGAGTTGGGCGGCGGCCCCGCGCCGAGGCTGCACTGGGACAGGGACTGCGCCATGGCCTGCTGGCGGCCCAGGGCGGGCGGCAGCTGCAGCTGAGACACGCCGGGCATCCCCGCCGTGGCCCAGCGGGTGTCGTTGGCGTGGAAGGAGCAGAGGCTGTCGCCCATGGCCGCCGCCGCGGCCGCCGCCGACGGGAACTGGGGCAGGCCGTGGTGCGTGGGCAGCAGAGTCCCCGGCGCTCGGAACACGTTGGTGGTCTTCTTGCGCTTCTTCCACTTGGCGCGTCTGTTCTGGAACCAGACCTGCGGACAGACAGGCGATGGTGAGTCAGGCGGGAGGTGGCGCATTGACAGCTGGGGTTGGCATGACATCATTGTGTGATCATCACCGTAATGCCAACAAGCAGCGATAAATCAGCCGAATGGGAACAGTGCTCCGGGTCAAATCGCCGATTCATACCAATATATTGTACCCAGGAGTGACCATTTCATATCTCGATCTTTTCATATGAAAAACCGTCGATTATAACGTCTGAGGTAAGAAAAATAACTAACCGACCTCAGGTAAGAGCTGTGAGCCCATAAGAGAATCATTGTGCCATACATATATATATATATATATATATATATGTAAAACTGATTAGAAGTTAAGTCATCAACATCCATTTATAGAGCCATTTCAAATCTATTGAAACTCCATTATCAGCAAATGGAAAAAATATGGAACAGTGTAACAAAATTACTCCAAGAGTGAATCTACGCCTCTTCCATGAGACTGTAAAAGAACCAAAAACAGCGTCTGAATAAACAAAGAGCTCACTTCAACTAATGTTCATAAGCAATAAGAAACACACTGGACAAAAATTACATCAGTGGAAGAGTACCAAGGCAAAAACCTCCTCTCATCAAAAACATAAAAAGGCTTGTTTTACATTAGCCAGAAAATAACAAACATTTTTGTGGACCACAAAGTCTTTAGAGAAAGTATCGTGTGGATTGATAAAACAAACTATGAACCTTTTTGGAAAATTTGAGTCCAGTTTCTAAAAACTAACAGAATTTCAATAAAAAAGGAAAAGATAGCAGCAGTATGGTGTTGTAGTGATAATGATAGCCAATGCCTGTTTTGCTACTTCAGAGCTTAGTTGATGGAATCATGAATTCTCCTGTCAACCAGAAAATCCTGAAGGAGAATGGCTGGTAATTGGCTTGTGACCTTAAGCTCAAGCTTACTTAGGTTATGCAGCAATGGTGCACCACTGAATAGCTGCAAAAGAATGAGAACAAAATGAAGATTGGCCAGTAATCCAATTGAAATGTTGCGGTAGGCTACGAATAGGTATGGGTAACAAAAACATTTTCACTCAGGAAAAGATTGGTTTAGATAGTTTTTCCTGGTTATGAATTATATCATTCTATGAAAATTGCATTTTGTATTTTTTTAGATTTTTTTCTAATCTAATGAGCTCACACTTCTTAGAGTAACAAAAGGCAAGAACAGAGGAAATGCTTTGTCACAGCCTGATAGTTGAAAAAGCATCTTGCAGAATAGCAGGAGTGACAGAAAAATGTGTAATGATGTAAGGTGCTGTGTTTCCATGTTGCTCCATCTCTGTTTTTCTCCACACCGGCCACAATGTTTAGGTAACCAATGGAGACCACTGATTGGTAACTGCATCACCAGGGGCAACAGCAAATGTGATGTGTGGCCCGACATGGACGCCATTTGTTTTCTGTCCACATTTACACACAAGTACATGTAAAGTAAGAACACACACACACACTTACAGAAATTCACAAGCTGTCCTGCATATTCATCGCTTTAACACTTTGCATTCGGCACAAGCACAGAGGACTAACACCTTAACCTGCGAACGTTAAAAACTAGAGGATTTCAGCAGATGAACAAAAACTGAAGTGTTATTATACTGTTAGTCTTAATCTTCTGATCCTTTTATTTTACACTGAGGAGCTTCTCCAATGGCACAGCTGGTACACTAACAGAGTTTGTCCATTCAGATCTGTAAATCATCAACTATATGACAAATAGAATGTAAAAATATCCATAACTTTATGTCAAATTATTTATGGCTTCAGGTCAAAGGTGCTAACACAGCTTTTTAGCTTTGATATTAAAATGTCAATTTTGGTTGTTTTTATTTTCCAATGCAATCCCTTTACCTGCAACTAAAGTCAAAGTTTTGGATTAGACCTCTTTCTCTGGAGACCACTTTGTCTTGTAGTGATTAAACTCCATCAAGAAACTCATTTTTGTTTCTGTAAATCTTAAGATTTTCATCAGCAGCTGCTTGGCAAAGACACTCTAGCTCCTGATATCCATCATGCATAATTGTTAAACTGGGTTCAACTTGTTTTAAGGCCATGCTCCCCTGATTAACATTTTCATCTGGTCTCATAGTCCGGGCATGTTTGGCAAAAATGAATCCAAGGACAAGTGAAATGAGGAACCCAGAATTAATTCTCTCTCTGAAGGCTCCTTTTGCTTTCTGTGAAGCTTCAATGTAAAATTCATGTCAGGGATGTTTGTTTTTCATAGTGAGTCAATGAAGAAAAAGAATGAATCCATCTCTAACAAAAAGCATCCCCTGAGATGGAAAAAGATTTAACAAAGCCTAATAGCTGCCATAAGTCTCCTCTGTGAGGGTTTGTTCCTCACATTCACGTGTGGAGTAATGGGATCTCGGAAAGATGTGAGCAATAGTTTAAAATTGTGCAGTAAACATTAAAGTCATTTTATGATGGTGGTGTTACATGGTGGCATTAAAATGAAGAAACACTGTTAAGAACTGATTGATTTAATAACTAAAAGAAGATTTTTATGCTTCTTCCAAAGGATCCTTAGACAAACCAGGCAGAAATTCATCAATTATCAATTCTGTCATCCTCTCAAAAAATCAAAACTGTCAGTACAGTTCATTGTCTGAGATCCATAAATGTCAGAAGCCCATTTCGTGGCAATCCATCCAATAACTTCTGTCTGAACCAGAGTCATCACATCCCCACTAGAAGTCTGCTTTATATTAGACTTTAATATTAAAAATCCCACAGGCAGCAGAATGAGCCTTGAATTCTTAAAATCTCTGCTGTTGGTCTAGTAGTCAATGTGTCCTTGGTCATAATCAATTACCCTGTTAACTTCTGACAATAAATTATTGCCTTTCCATGCTGTGGAGCAGAAAACTGCAGCCATAAGCCTTGAAATTATTCTGGTAATTCAAATCCAACACAGTTCAAGGTCAGTGTGCCTTTTTCGTGGTTGAAGAAATGAACAAGTATGTGAGAGAGAGGGAGAGGTTTCAACCATGATTTCTAGTCATAAGGAGATATCTGAATTCAATAGTCTTTACCTACACCAAGGACATCTGACTCAACACAGTGTTAAGCTATTACAGTAAGTCCTGTGTCATGACTGCTTTGTAAATGTGTGTAAGTACATTCTTCACACAGACTCCCTCAAGTAAATAACAGTCGAACTCCACCTTGCAGCAATGCTAACAGTGTCTTTTCTAAAGTCAATGAGGGAAAAGGAAGCCTCCATGTGCAAAACTTGCTTTCATTCAAATTCAACAACATTGCCAGTCTGCCAGTAAATTATTTTTTCAGTTCACCATGCAATCACATTACACTGTTCATTTGGGACTCCGGTTAACCACAGTAAGAGCACTGCAGGACTCACTTGTCTCTGTGTCCATCATTCAACAATAAAAATAAGATTGGGCAAAAACTGCTGACCAAAAAAATAACTAGTATACCCAGAAAAACATTCTCTAGAAAAATAGCTTCCTGATACCCAGTCTTTAGGGAACATTTTCTGTAGACTGATGAAACCACAAATTAACCTTTTTGAAAGATGTGAGGCTGTTTTGCAGTTAAAAGACCTGGGCAACTTTCTATAAATGGTGGAGGCTGAATTCTGCTTTCTATCAGAAAATCTGAGAAGAGACTGTCCAGCCTTCAGTCTGTGACCTTGTGCCCACACTTGCGTTATGCAAGCAAGACAAAACACACCAGCCAGTACATTTCTGAATGGCATGCTTAAATTCAATGTGGATGTTGTGGTATTTATGCCCAAAGAGACTGATATGATCTTCATGATCTTGATATGGTCCAAAACGAAAATGAGCTTGACACCCCTGCTATAAATAAATGCCGGCACATGTGTCGTTGGCACAGAATATGTTCTTACTGTTCAGCACTGGGTATTTGGTAGTTTCTGACTTTCATGCAGCTCATGAAGGTTGCCATTTGCCAGTGGGATGCCAATGTTTGATAGCTGTCTTCTCATGCATACTGAGCATTTAAAAAGCTTTAAATATGAAACATTTTCTTTTAGATCTAGTTTAAAAAGGAAATGTAAGCACACTGAACCGATGTAGAATATCTTGTAATTTTCTGACTGACTAAAGCTACATTCAGAAAAAAATTTAAGTCCCCCCTCACCTTTGTGTCATTTTATTGTGAATTTATTCTTGGTCATAAACATTCAGAATTAATTGGATTTTCAGTAGAGCCACATGAACAACCATCTGATGTTACTCATACTATGCCTTTCCTTTCAAGTTTCATCACAGCATGTAAAAGCCAATGTGACTCCAGTAGGACATTATCATGCTTTCGCTCATGACCTACAACACAAGACATCTAAATAAAAAAAAGAAGTGCTCTTGCACAGGCGATGCAGATATGTGAAGCTTTTGTTAGCAAATCTCATTATTGTGATAAACAGATTTTTAATAGTATCTGATGCAAATATCTTGGACATCCAGACCAGACATCTGTGTAAAAATGTTTATTCTAATGGAAAATAGCTATGGTTGCAAAACCATAATTAAATATTTAAGACATGTATGTAATATTTGATCCAAATTTATATTTAAAAATATTTCTTTTATTATTCTAATGGATAAAACTCAAGTTACAAGTCATCATCAATATAGGATCATGTACATCCATTTTGAGCTAAAAGAAAATAAAGTGGTTAATCCTTTTATTTTACTAACGAAACACATATAAAACAAATCATTATTTTGAATCGTTATTTTTTTATGTTTCCAATTTGTATCGTGTTTCTATTTTTCACATAATAATGTCTTCCAGCCTGTTTGCACTAAGTCTATCAGTCAGTCTCTAGTGTTTTGTTTGCCCACACTTGATTCTCAGCCTTGTCAGCGTCTGAATTATGTCTCTGATCGCCACAACACCTGGCGGCCTTTTTCTCTCTGCACTTCTATAAATTACACACAGGAGAAATGTTTGTGGAAGTAAACGACTTGAAGGCTGCTTTCAGATCAGTCCTCGAGACAAATGGCACTCGATCAAATGGTTTTATTTTCCTGCTCCTGAAGCCACTAGAATGCCAACAGTGAAGCAACAATTTAAACATGTATAGTGTTTCAGTGGTTCTTTAATTTCAGGAGGTTTAAATGGAAGGAAGGAGACAGAAACCACCATTCAGTCACTGATCAAAGGTAATTTCAGAAGTTTAAAAATATTAGTCACACAGTGCCTTGTAAACATAATTGTGCCTTTTTTTTCCCTTTCACTTTACTATGTTTTCATATAATATTGCATATTTTCACAATCAAAATGATTGTGAAAATAAAAATAAAACACTTAATGTATCAATTTAAAAAGTGTGTCATGTATATCAATTTCAATATGATACCCCTAAATAAAATCCAGTGCAAAGTTCTCTGCCCAGATCAAAATTTTACATTTTGGTCTTCAAGCAAAACTGCACACCCTGAACAACATATTAATTGTAAAAATTAGTAGTAGTGGTCCAGTTAAAATTGAGAGTCCAACTGAGCTTGAGCCATTCTGCAAAGAAGAATCGCAAGACTTTCTGTCTTTATGGACAAAGATGATAGCGAAACACTCCAAAAGACTTGCAGCTGTAAATAAATGTATCTTTCTTTTTTGACTTTACAATTATGCATTACTTTGTGCTGGTCCACCTAAAAATCCCCCAAAATTAAGAAAAGTTTGTGGTTGCAAGGCAACAAAAGTTGTAAAAGTTCACAGAGTCTGAATACCTTGTAAGGCATTGTAAAGCTCAGAATGCATTTTAGAACTGAATTTCTTACTCTGAAAGCAATTTGTCAGAAAAAGCAGCAGTCATTCATGAAAAACACTGATATACATGTTTCTGTTTGCTCCCCTCTCAGTATCTTACTCTTCCTAGTCCTCTGTCTCTCTCCTGAGTGCTCAGCTGAGAAGTGATACATGGCCCAGTAATAGTCTGGGCCCAAGGGAGAGCAGCTCTGTGGCTTTGGTAAGAGGCTATCAACAAAGACACACCTTCTCAACGAGTCATGCACAGCCAGTCGTGAGAACGCAGTCATGCACTCAGGAGAGCACGCAGGTTTGATTAATACGGGTGTCTACAGGGTGAGGCAAGTGCCATTAACCCTTACTCTTCTCCTTTTTCACATTTCCTCAGACACATTCAATGACTCAGCAGTATTAAGCTAAGTCCTAATGCTGCCCTAAAGCTTTAATTTAATATTTAAGAAAGTGTAAACACTGCAAACATTTAGGCCCTTTAACAACTAATCTTATTAGAAATAAAACACTGACATAAAATCTTTGATTTGGTCATTTTATCTTTTTGATAGTGAGCTGTTGTAACAGTGTTTCATCAGGACAGTTATATTACTGTTGCGCTAAATGTCTGTACTACATTACAATATGAAGCCTGTTTCATTTCAATGAGGCACCAGAGGAAAAACACAAGATTAAAAAAGAGAAATAGGTCATATCTATTAAGAATTAGAAACTATTTCAAGTCACTGAGAAGCCAAAATATTCTGCAAAGTTTTAGTTGAAGCATAGAAATTGCTCAACACAAAAAGGAAATCTGTCATTCAGGATATCAATGCAAATCACAATTAGATCTCTCACAGTAAAAAAAACTTTGCTAAACAATATATTGTCCACGTACTTATTGCAATAAATGATATCTTTGTTTTGAGACCATTTTCAAGTAATATATAAATAATGGCATAACAATGCAAATTTACCCTCTCAAAGACCAATACATTTTAATTTTGTAAAAACAAAACAAAATATACAACACAACAACTTAAAACGATAAATAAAATGGAAATAAAACCATACAAAATTGAAACAATGGAATATAATGTCTCAAAATTGCCCTTCAAAAAATATTAATCATCAGAATGGAAGTTACTGACATAATTGATCATGTGATTAACTGATTTATTAATCTATTGCTTATTGCAACAGGCCTAATCACAATAAGCAAAATATGAGATTTTTTCAAATCCCAAATATTTAATTTAGATGTTAGTTTTAATTTATCTGTTTGTTATGGCTAACTGTAAGAGCTGGTTTGGACTGTCTGTGTATCTAATCAAGCAAATATTTTTCTTTCTTTTCTCAAAGATGACGGCAGCCATCCAGACAAATTGAAGCAGCTTCCTCATAAACAGCACTGACTCAGTGGCTCAGTGATGGGTAAAATAAAGTAAGGCACTGGAAAAAAAAACACGGATGATGCTTGAGAGTGACGTCCAAAAGAGTATATTTTGGAAATAGGCTTTAGAAAAACATGAACGTTCACCCTCAAGCTTAAAGAAGTGTACTTTTTTGCCCAATGTAAATTATTGCAAAGATTGACAGCTGTCTTAAATACTCTACCTTTCCCGCATTGCTTCTCTAAGGTGCATTGCTGAAAACTTTCCTCCTTGCTTTTGTGGTAACATACAGTTCTAGTCTAGACCGACAAACGACCAACACTCTTACTTTCATAAAGGTCATAGCACTTACTGATGATCATGTATGGTAATCATATATTCTGATCAGCAGCCTCTTGCTGCCACGTTTCCTCCTAAATCCTGTAGAAGTAGCAATGGTGTCCTTAGTTTTTCACACTCAAGTTTCCCATTTAAACCTTGTTGTTGTAAAAATAATTAAGCTGTAAAATTTGCCATGTGTCTTTGAACATTTGGAGGTAGATTGAAAAGAAGTTAAAGCATGATGATTATTATTATACCTAGTAAAACTCTTGGATATTAGAGAGGGTGAAATATATTTTTACCATGACAGTATCTATATTTTCAAACAATTGATGGGTTGATCAACATAATACTCAGTTTAATTCAAAAACACTTCATTTATCCCAAAGGGACATTTAATGTTGTTCACCAAGGATCTTTAAAGAGTCATTGAGATGGTGATGATTTTTTTTACAGTAGTGTGATCTAAATGACACCATCTTTGTTGGCAAACACTGCTAATCCACCTAGTTTGCTTTTAATACTTAACTTTAAATTTTTCTCTGGCTGTATGGTTAGAAAGCCTGCCATAGAAATGTTGGAGTTGGGGATATAATCCCTGTTCTTTATGATCAATAAAAGAGATGCTTTGAACTTCTTCCTTTTCAAATCCCGTATTAGTTGGTACAGGTGTTATTTGAGATATTAAGATGATAAAAAAAAAAAAAAACACTTAGCTGGAATGGCTACTTTAACAGCTGCCCGAAAGTGAAAAAAAAAAAATTAAATAAAATAACAAAAATTCCTCCAACCTCACAGCATCCAAAGCCGGAGGAAAAAATCATCTATTAAAAACAATACCTCAACCAAAAAAAGATGAAAAAATTAGAACTAAAACAAAGGTTTTTTCTACATGCTTCCACCATGAGCAGCACAGATCTAGAAGATGTCATTGCATCCAAAAAATAATGGCTTTCAGACGAAAAAAAAAAAGAAAAGAAAATCAAACATTAATTGAGTAATGTGTGGACAGAAACAACATATCTTTGCACAGCATAACATTGTATTTCAGTAAAACTTGTATGTTGGAACTGTTACTTTGATCTTTGGTCCAGTCTTCATAACACATATTTACTTTCTGCATTTTCAAGAGGCATTCTGAGCTTTTCCTTGCTCACACCAAGTGGGACTTACAAGATAAGTTGCCAGTTTCTCACATTGCTCACATGTGCAGCCTGACAAGCATTCACACCTCTACCAATTAGGAGTCATTAATTAATCCTGGTGGCACACTTTGGGGAGAAAGTTGATAACATGCAAACTCCAGCCAAACAAAAAAGCTCTGACTCAGCAGGAGTAGTCAGTAGAAGGTCTCAAGCTAAAAAAAAAAAAAAAACTTTCTTGAGAAAATCCTAGGCAATAAATGTCATCTTTTTCAGAATCCCTCCTATTTCATCATATTTTGGAGTTTCCTTTCCTAGGAAGTCAACAATATGAAGACTAACATTGAAATAAGGGAAATCTAATGCAACAGACTGAAATAGGGCCACTGTGGCATTACTGCATGTGCCTTTAACGTGTCGTATGCCAGGACATTCCAATATATTCAATGTTTTACTGACTTTCTGAAGTGTGCTGTGCCTTACAGACATCCCTAGTGACAGTGCCAGATTCACACAGCAGACACACTTCCAGGCCGTTCTGCCTTCAGCCTATTCATCACTAGTAATATGAATAATCATTTGAATTGAGGTCAGGAAACTGGCTCAGCCTGCTGAGAATATTTCACTGATAGGGCAAAAAACATCTTGGCTGCTTTGCTTGTAAGTTAGACTCATGTTTGGGTGCACTGACCTAAACCTGGATGACTATGTGTTAGATAATGCAGAATATCATCATTTCCAACATGTTAACTCTAAGTTCTGCTGTTGGAGAGGGTTAATTGGTTACTTTGGTGACTAATAAAGCATATCCGTCATAAGGAGATCAGTCATAGTGATTCTCTGATCAGAGATCATAATCTGTTATATTTTACAATAATCAGAAACAAAACAAATAGAAGGAAAGAGCAATAAGAAAATCTTCAGAAAATAATTTATAATTACATAACTTTTTACGATTATCTATCTCTACAATCAAAACACTTAACCATCAAGTAATATGCACAGATTTATGATGGGAGAGTATGAAATGGATTGTTATGATTATGAAACATAAGTGTTTTGGAATGAGATGGTAATGCATGAGTACAAAAAGGTGTATAAATTGGCATAACTCATTTTTTCTGTCTAAGCAGATCTCTGTTTACCAAAACAGTTAAGCAGAAGTGGATGATTTTGTTCTCTGAGCTGTATTCATGTAGAATGTCAGGTATAAAAGAAGGTTGGGCAGACAATGAATGTGTCAGGTGAGTTTTGTGTTTTTATCACTGGAGGCTTGTTGTAAGCTTTGTCCTCAATCCTCTGGTGATTCAGGGATGACACAAACTGACATAGAAAATAAATACACACCACACTCTATGAAGGTCTTTCTTTCTTGCTGGTATTGTTGCTGTTTTCAAAGCTTAAATACAGGCAACCATTTCAAGGCAGGGACCTTAAATTTAACATTATGATACAGCTGTGGGTGGATAAAAATGCTTCTCTTTCACCCCTAGCAGAGAATAAACAACTTTCCCACAGATGAATACACCAACAACCATTTCTCATGTATTTTGTCAAAGCTGCTTTGAAAAAAACATGTTAATGAAGATTTATTTGTGCAGAACAAAGGCATGAAAGAAAAGGCAGAAGCACTTTACCTGATCCCCATCTTTCCGTACCGGCACCGCGTCTGCTGCTGGAGAGACAAAAAGAGGAAGAAACAGAGAAAATAAATTGAATGTAAGAATAATTCATTATCAGGAGCATTACTGGTGTCAAGTCCTGAGTAGAAAATACAGATGCAAGAAAACAGACAGGCCCAGAATTACTTTGTGTAAGTTGGACACGATAGCGACGGATGAGGGAGAGAAGGCAGAAATAACAACAGCGAGGATGATAACAGCGTGTTGAACCAATGTACCCTGTGGCATCATCACTAGGGAAAGTGACAACATTATCCAGTATTTCTCTCTTAGGCACACACACATGCATACACACACAGAACAGGGCTAAAATTAGATTAATTATCCATGCTGAGCTTTAGCTCACAGAGGGCACAACCAGTGCAAATCATGAAGGTTAGAGTTGATCGAGAAATATATGAGGATGATGAGCTATTCCCAAGGATCTCACAAAAAGTAATGAAAAACCACTTTAATAATTTAGGAGTCCTCTTATAAAAGCATTAACTGCTGTATTATGGCAGAGCCCAAAGATTGCCACGAGATTATATTCAACATGTTACCCACATTACACCATGAAGATGAGAATGAGAAGTTAGCCGTAAAAACGTAAAACTGTCTCAGGTATACACAGCAAACCAAATCCATCCATCAACTGTCTACACAGCTCGTCTTAGTAGGGTTGCAGGAGGTGCTGTCTCCAGGAGTTAATGGGAGAAAGGCAGGATACACTCAGGAAAGACTGACTATTCATCAACCAGTAAAACACAGACAGACAGGACAAACAGCTATGCATACACACACTCATAAATACAGGCGTATTAGAGTGACCAGCTAATGTAACAGTAAATCTCGAGTATGTTGGGAGAGAACCAACAAAGCCACAACCATGCTGTTGATAAATAGATAGACAGACATCTTCGATTTACCAAAAAATGAGAGAAATGTGTTAGTTTTTTGTGTTCTATGTGGAGGAAAGTACTGTATTTACATAACCTAAATTAAACTATTACTAAAATTAACTGATTTTTTACATACATTTTGAAGATTCTTTTTTGAAAACTGTAACCCATGTCATATGACAAATAACATTAAACATTATTGAACCTCAAAACAACAATTAAAAATATCTAATATTTTATCATATAGAAATAGTTTTTTATCATTTTCCAAGTTCTTATTTGTGTTAAGACTTATCAACCTTCTCGACTGTGATTTATTATGATATGGTAGCACTTTGGTGCCGGTTTCTAAAACTGAGGACATTTTGTTATAACACATGCATGTTCAGGTTTTATATGTGACTGACCTATTGAATATATTTTATGTTTGGTAGCTCATCATCTCTGTCTCTGTCAGTATATTACAGCTGAAGTGTTTATGTGAATGCATCAAATCCTGGATGAACACCAAAACAGGCTGTAATTCATAGATACAAAGGTGATTTACATGTAAATTTACTCAGAGTTCTGTGTTATGTATTATGTCATCTCAGTATTATGTTTTTCTTGGAAGCGCTGTCTTTTATTGCAGCATTAAGATGAGTGAAAATGAAATATCTGTCCAGCAGAACACTTAGAGCCAGCTCTAAAATTAGATTAATTATCCATGCCATGCCTTGGCATAGGGGGTCTCAACCTGCATGAGTCACTGATGCCCGTGATGGTGAAGGATATTAGACTTAAGCGGCAATGAAAGGAGAGGCTTCCCCCTTGTTAACACAAATTATAACCTGCACCTATAATATCTAATGGTGGGAAGAGCTGAGAAAGAAATTGCTCCTACAGCAATAACTGGGTCCCTGCTGCAGAACTGAGTTTCATTTGCTACAAAATTAAGTTCTGCCTGATAAAAACAGAGGTCAGCTTTAGGGTGCTTAAGTACAAAATTGCTTAAGTTGTTTAATATGAATCTCAGACAGTTTCGAGTTGGAGTAACCCTGAGCTCCAAGCTCCTGTCATTAAAACACTTAATTGACACAAATTTAAGAATGATCTTTGAACTTCTTGCCCCTATCCTTTGATGAAACCTTTAGTGAAGTGGATTTAAGAGTCAAAATCAATACTGCAGCTTGGACTCACTTACCAGTCTACCTTGCGCAAAGACCCAATAAATCATATGTATAGTATCCCTAACAAATGGCTGAACATCTACATCAATGCTGTCTACATTGATTTGACGCTTTCTGCCAGGTCCCAACCCCGCTGAAGGGGAGTGTTTTCAGTTGATGGCGCCTAAAAATTCTTCAGGGTATATACCTCCTGCACTGGAGGACAAACGTTTCAATCCAAATAGGTATCAGGAGAATGACTCATGGTGAAGACTGTAGGCGGTGGGAGGTGGGCAGTCATGAATTAATCCTGGACAATACCCAAATGTTAAGATGAGAGTCCCCAAAGCACAGGAATGCCTTCAGTATTCAGTAGCTTATGACAGAGTCACATGAGGACTGTGAAATTCTACTATCTTCTTGTTGATAATTGACATTGCATTGAAAACAGAATGAAACATAATAATTGTTGTCAACTAAGACAGACCTCTGGTTTGGTACCCAACCAACTTTCTTTAAATAGCTTTAAAACCAGACATACAAACTGCTGTTAAGCATCATACCAGCAGAAGCATTGTTTCTTAACATATAATTTTTTGTTTTTTTCAGCACAATAGCCAGCAATAATCCTAAATCACAAAAGTTCTCTACTTCAACCAAGAGAACAAATAGCCTAGCAAAGTAGCAACAATGGCAGCAGCGTCTTCCGACATGTAACCACATTAATCCAGGTGTCAATTCAGTCTCTTCATATCTCAGTGGATGGACGGTGGGATGAAGTTAGCTTTTTTCAGGGCCAACTTCTGGCAGCAGAAACCCTGGCTTACAAAAACTGTCAATAAATTTGTGAAGCTGAAGCTGCTGTCAAAACTAAGATGAAAAGGAGCAGCTGTTCCTCTCTAATATGCAGTTAGCTTAATGAGTGTAGACACACTGAGGATTTTGTAACTTAAAAATGCTTTCTGTATGAGAAAACATCAGGTTTGTTGCTGGCACAGTTTATGATGAAGTTGAAAAAGAAAATGCAGGACCCAAAGTGGTATTATTCAAAGTACAGAAAGTGTTTCAGGGCAAAGGTGTCTAGTTATACAGGAATCCCAACAGCTGTTTAAAACAGAACAGATACTGAATTGGAAGCAAAGAAGGGGGGACAAGCAATAAACACAGACTTTCACAAACTTCAGTTTTGCTATATTTTTAAGTTCTTCAGTTGCTTAAAAATATAGCAAAATTGAAGGATGTTATTTCTGTCAGAGCAATGAGTTAGGCTGACTTGTTCAACTTTGCAAGCTCCACTTGCAGCATCTTTCCATGTCTCTGTCTCTCTCTGTGTTAATGAAAGCCATGCAGTCTTAGTCATGACTCTGCTCTCTGTGAGCACATTTGATATCTAACCCAGGGGATCCCTGAAGCCATTTACTTCACACAACATACCCTCATGCACTCAGCCACTTTCAAACAGACACAAACACACACATACTGTAACTCCACCATGCATGCACCTCTGGACCTCTTGAGATGATGGAGCTTCCTCCCAAAGCCACAGGAGAGATGAGAGGGAAAGAGCAGGTGGGGTGAATAAAATGGGAAAGTCTTCAAACAACAAACAGAGAACAGGAAATAGTGTGGAAGCAACCTGGGGTAGAAATGCTGACCCAGACTCATGGTACGGCAAAAGGTATAAGTCTGCTGGGGATACTGACAGGGCAAGCAGAATGTGCTGAAGCAGATAAGTTAGAGCCAAAACAAGTGCAGAGAGTTTTAGTATTATTTATTTGTGAATATTGTTTATTCACAAATAAATAATAATAAAATAAAAAATACAAATGATATTCTCTAAAACAAATTAGCTTTTCTGTTTTGCTCCTTTTTATTCAAATTGTGTCTGTTTCATCTTTAGATCAAATCTACTTACACTGGGTGTTAGGAAATTGCTCAATGTTAATTTGTAAAGCTGCTCCTTCTTCAGTCTTCTTTCGACCTCATTTTTTAGGCATTATCTCACCTCTGTTGTGTTTTATTTCCTCAGTGCATGTAGACTTCTTGCATTCCTCTGTTCAATTTCAGATCTCTGCTGTTGCTTTTCTCTTTTCAGATGTGTTTCATCTTTCATTTCATGCCTAATCTCGTCTGCCGCTTCTCCTGTCAGATGTATCTTTCCAGACTAAATATTTTTGCAGTGTCCTGTGTTTTTAAGTAAAGTTTATTTCCTCTGTCTTTACAGAAGTTGCAAACTGGGTCTTTCAACTGTGACATCCTTGCACAAAAAAGGATTTTTGCTCAACATTATGAGAAAGGAAAGACACATGGAAAGAATAATGCAACAGTGAGAAAGTAAGGAAAAAGGTAAGAAAAATTACGTCTTCTAGACATTGGGGCAGGGAATAGTTTGGAAATACTAGTATTTTATTAATATATAAAGTCATATTCTAACTCCAGGGGTCCATACAGTTAAGATGTATACAATAAAATAAAGTGTTGTATTTTTAGTGTTTGAATAATTTCTGCGTTACTGGTGCTAATTCTTTTTTATGGACTGAACAAAAACTTGGTAATTAATCACAGTCTGATTGTGATTAGTTTGTTTTTTCTGGGACTGCGGAGTAATTTTTGCTTGTTAGTCTGTAAACATGCAGCTTGGAGCTTCTGAGGTTTGGTACACTATGCGTGAAGCTTTTAACCTTTGACAGAAAGGTCAGCAGTGTTTGTGCACAAATCCAAACACTCTGCAGTGGAGTTGCACCAAAACAAAAGCCCAGCTGATATGAAAAGGAGTGCCTCCTGTATGACCTCAGATCTAATTTATGGACATGTATGAAAACATATTTCCACTGATAAATTCTCCAGACAGTTGTTTTCTTGTCATATCAAAAAGGTCATGGTTTTTGTTACTGTGATTGTTCTTTTATTGTTAATTACTAATCAGCAGCAATAAACTGGTGGTCCCCCACCCTGGTCCTCAAAAACTCCCTTGCCTACATGTCTTAGGGCGTATTCACACCAGCCCTGTTTAGTCCACAAACTCCATTTCATTTGCCTAGAATATCCGGTTCATTTGGGGAGGTGTGAATGTGTAATCAAACTCTGATGCAGTCCAAGAAAATTAACTCTAGAATGGCTAAAACCTTTAGATCTCGGTCTACTTTAAGTGAACTCTGGCATGGTTTCAATGCATATGCAAGTGGACAGAAGACCGCCCCAAAAACAGGAAGCTAACTATAACGCAGGGATATTGTGGCTGAATACAACCAAGCCAAACGTGCAAGTCTAGCCTTAGCGGGAGATGTAACTTGTAGTCTTTTACCATAGACAAAAAGAAATCCTACAACTGCTAAAATCTGCCAAAATTACCATTTACAGCTTAATCCTTCATAAAACCACGTTTTTGCTTTTTTTTTTTTTTTTTTTTTTACCTCAGTCACCCTACTAGACAGATACATTAAATATATATTTTTTTTACATTTCATTTAACACTTAAATTCTAAATATGAGAATATTGATAATCTTTACGACAGTCTTTATAATCTTGCAAAACAACATTTATGTTCAAACAGACCTGAATTCTTTCTGTAGATCCATTTTAATGTCATCCGATAGTGTAGCAAGTTTTAACAAGGTATTAGTGCTCTAAAAAAAGTATAAGTCGAAGAAAATGTAACCAACCATAATTAAGAATTAGGCTCATTTTCTTTTTTTGGACAAATGTTTAACTGGACATTACCATGATGATAAAACTGTGTCTAAAAAGTTTAAGAAAAAAATTCAGAATTCATGCAGCCAATTCATGCTGAACAAGTTTAGGAGACACATTGTTTTCTTCATTACTGTCATAGTAAATTGTATTTCTGTTCATGTGACTAGATATAACTTTGATAATTATTGCTATTTGTTTTTCAAATGTACAAGTTTACTTTGGTATTGTGACACAATGTTCAAAGGGAAGGAAAATCAAGATGAAACAGAATTCATGTGGTGAATTAATGAATGAGAAAATATAGCGGATTTGGGAGGGAAAGAAGTTAATAGCTTAGGAAAAATGATCAAAAGAATATTGACTAATGAGTTTTCATTGAGGTAATGTAGAGCGTGCAGAGAAAGCAGTGTGTGGCCCTTGATGCATGCACCTGTACATGTAGCCTGATGTATACACACAGAGAACAGCTGAGTGCATGTCTGGGGAAGGGTGGAATTGTGGGATGCAGCAACAATAGGTCCTGACAGCTCGCTGTGGCACACCCTCGCCTGTCGGCTGCCATCCCTGTGGGAGCTCTGTGTGTGTTTCTGTCTGCGCACATGTGCTCCTGTGTGTGTGAAGCGACACACACAGCTTGTGACAATGATCCAAAGCGAAGTGAAGTCTGACTCACCTCCGCTTCGGTGGCGGACGCTCTGAGCCGACACCAAACACTGGGGGAGTCCTGCTCACTACGCCTCAATGGGGCAATACCTTCATCCAGACATTCCTTTCCTGTTCAGTGCATCTCTATGTATGTGGGTTGTATTCTAAATTCACCAAGACACCCTTACCTAATCTTCTTCATTTTTCAAAGAAACCTCGCCAAGTAAAATTTTGCTAAAAAAAAACATTACAAATTTGATTTTGTCTTGTTTCTAACCAGCATGTCAGAGTTGTTGAAAGTAAATGGTGAACAGATCTTAGACAAAGATTTTTGCTGATATCTGAATCTCACCAAGAGGTAATTTAAATAGAATCAGATGGGTAAATCAAGCCAAATTTTCTTTGTTTTTGTTTGAGCTAAATTTGAACAGCAGTTAGTAACACTAAAAAAGGAATATGTATATTTTTTGCAATAGGGACAATTACTGAAAATGAATGCCCCTGATCTACTTAAAAGAACTTAAGATTACATGAAAAATATATTTCACTGAAATATTATTATGGCCATAATATATGAATGTATTTTAAGGTATTTAAACATGTTTAATAGGATTGACAATAAGGGGGAGTTTTCTGTAATTATTCAGAGAATTTTAATTAAATCCAGTAACAATGATTTCCACTAAGCAGTTGCCACAGGATTAATGACATTATAGATGTAGTTTCTGCTGACACTGACTCAGAAAAATGTCATTTTTCACTGACCTGCATGAATCACCCTTACACACTGTGAAATTAGAGCTTGTTCAAGACTCCATCTTTCCATCACTTTCAGACAATGTATGTTATTCAATTTGTGTAGTAAGTGTATGATGACAAAAGAAGTGAACTGTGTCTACTGTTGGAGCCATCAGAGCCGCAGTCTAACATATTGAGATGTTCACATCCACAAATTAGAAACACAGCTAAACTTTTTGCTGACCAGAGATCAAAGGGTGTTCCTGGGATTTTGGATATGTGTACTCCAGTCTAACCTCCTCTATAAGCTACAGTATCCTGCCATTACTCCAAAAACAATGGACATTCTCATCCTTAGTATAATATGCTGTCTTTGAACTCTTTATAAGTAGGTCTCCAGGTTTAAATACCTGAGAAGGTCGACATTAACCATCAATTTAGAATGACACAGCAGCGTGTATTTACATGAGCCATATGGTTAAGATGTGAAAATAAACTGTCTTCACTGCTTGTGTTAAGCAGGGCACATTAAACACCAGATGATACATTTAAGTGGTGTGTCAGACTGTTAGGAGCCCTTTATCTTTAAGCCAGACAGAAAATATTAAACATTCACATAAACAATAACAGCAGAGCAAGTGAAATGAAGTCACAGGTTCCATACAAAAACAAATTTCCAGGATTAGACAAAATGTTCGTAAAGATAATTCTCAGCACTAACTACAGTTGTGTTTCAATCTTGAGAGAAAATATTTTGCTTTCAGTAAATATAGTAAAGAAATGCTCTAGAAGTGCCATTTTACTCATCTTTTCTTTATCATATGTAGTATTACCTACAACTCAGTTTATACTACATACATCTCTATGCTTGTGGTTATCATAGAGAAAACAATAAAACCAATACTCAGGCAAAGGCAGAGAATAAAATGGTCATTAATTTTTTTAGCTGAAACATGTGCAAGTTTCAGACAGCATCTTTAATAAATACCATTAACTAACCTTGTGCTTCACTATGCAGATGCTTTGTCTGCACTGATGAAAATTGACTTGCCTCTCCATTACTAATGCTTGAAATGGCTCCAACAGCTGGACAATCTGATCCCTTTTCAGATTACTTCTATTTAAAATAATTTTGTTAATCTGAGACACTGATGGACTAGAGAAGACAATGTTCAATTTGAGATTGTTAGGAGATCTTTAGGTATGATGCAGCAGTGTACTACACAAAAATATACAGTACACAACACAAAAAGATGTGATTTGTTTCACAAAATGTGCTTTTCTCAAAGTTTAAGACAATATAAATAAATTTTAAACGCCCCACTACACACAGCAGAGGGAAACAGTGTGACATGAATTCAGGAAAATGTCTCTAGCATAAATTTAGCTAGTGAACAAAAGGGCTGACATTGGAGGATTTCAGCTGCCAACCTGGTTAATTAAAAAGTTGTGTCAGGAATTTTTATTAATTATTGTTTTCAAAGCCTTTCAAATAAGAAATGTTGTTGATCACTGAGCATTCTTCTTTGCATTACCCACCAAAGGCATCAAAGTCAATATTTAAGTTTGGCTCGGGGACATAAAGGCTTCCCTGGGAGAGCTGATGCCACACCTGACTGGGTAAACCTAAAACAGATGTTAAACAGCTTCTGCTCTTTAATAGCAGCTGAGATCAGTGCAATTTCATGCAGACATGCAAATTATCACCTCTGTTGCCTTCATATTCATGCTCTTATTGGTTCATTATGATTTTGTTGTGCGAAACGTGACGAGCAAACCCCCAGAATATGTTAGATTTTATACTCCCTCAAAAAATAAAGTGAAAATATTACCTTGAAGCAATGGGTGCATGTCAAGTCCTGTGATGTTCAAATCAGCCAGTGAACTGTCAGTTCTTGTAGTCACCATTGTTGATGGAGGAGGAATGGGCAGATGTAAAAAAGTGAGTGACTTGTGGCATTTCATCTTGGTTACATTGTTCAGAAATAGAAATAGTTGTGGGGTAAAGTGACCAGATGTAGGAAATGAAAACAACAAACTGTCTACTCTTCAAAACATCGTAAATTTTTAAATTTTACTAACATAGAGCATAGTTCTTGCAGGTCTGTTATTGTGGCTAATGTCTCAATATCCATCCATCCATTCATTTTCTGTTCACCCTTGTCCCTTAATGGGGTCGGTAGGGGTGCTGGTGCCCATCTCCAGCTACGTTCCGGGTGAGAGGCGGGGTCACCCTGGACAGGTCACCAGTCTGTCGCAGGGCAACACAGAGACAAACAGGACAAACAACCATACACTCACACCTAGGGACAATTTGGAGAGGCCAATCAACCTGACAGTCATGTTTTTGGACTGTGGGAGGAAGCC